>OU015498.1:114982236-115290724 GCA_907164885.2 Dolomedes plantarius | reverse complement strand
TGTGGCAAAGAACTAATACTTAAATAACATTTAACGAATTTATTCCTCGACATTACTTAAAAACCTAATCAATCCAGGTAATTTGCCATTTTCCCCATTCTCATCTCCACGACGTGCGGCCTGCCTGTCCGAGTATAATTCGTAATCTGTCTTTTTTTCGTTTCGTGCGTCACAATGTGTAGGCGTTAAGAATCTCGTGATGCGTGACTCAACCTCCTATGACCCGGTGAAAATCAGTATCTTTCTAAATGTACTTTTGTTGACGTTCTCGCTGGTCGGGCTCAAGGACTCTGAGATAGACAGAGTTTCGCCATCTGTTGGCGTTTCAGTTAATAACTATTGAATTTTCTATTAGTAAATTACCTTTTAACTCTAATTTGCCCAATTTTAACCCTAATTAATGTAGTTAAATATAGTTTACGCTCCTAGATATTACACACACACACACATATATATATATCTATATATACTGAAATTTTGTACATGATTCCTCTGTTCCCTGTTCAATAAACCACGATAAGATTTTTGGTTTAGTGTTAAAAATTCCTGAAAATGTTTTCTTAAAGAAAAATTACCCGTATAAAAATGATTTTTTCCTATTAAGGAGACTGAAAATTTTACTTATAAACATTTTTATGAATCCCGCAGAAGAATTATATTGCGACTTTTCCTGCTTGCTTGCAAAAGGGTAGAAGTTATGAAGATAGATCTAATAGCTCAGCAGAGGAAAAAAATCTAGTTATATTTTAAAAGTAGAATTTAAAAAAAATTAAAAGAAATAATTTCCTATTACTCAAGTATTTTTTTATAAACAAAGCGGGGAAGATCAACAGGGTTCTCTTGCTGTGGATGACGCACTTTGACACTAACAAAAAGTGAAACAATTCCAATAAGCATGGAATGTTTTTATATTTATTTTCATGACCGCTAGAAAAATCAGAACAAGGGAAAGAATCCCCGGATTTCGCTTCGAACTTTTGAGCAATGGAAGGTTAATGGATTGATGTAGGGGAAGAACCCACTATTTGGGGGTGCATTGGGCACTCAGAACATCACTTCTCATTCAGAAACGAGAATTTCTGAATGAAGATGAAATCTCAGTAGGATATTATCTATATTCAGAAATTTGGTATTTCTGAATGAAGATGAATATACACTATACAGTCTGTACAGGAAATTATACAGAAAATTTCTGACATTCAGAAAATAATGTTTCCCGGAATGTCAGTTACATTTTCAGTTAGACTTTCTTTAGAATCACTATGACGTGATAGTGATGCCAGAAATTTTATCAGTATATGTTTCTAATTAATCTGCGAATGAAACATCGGAAATGAAATAGTTTTCGTAACATAAAACATGAATTTTATTTTCCTAAGTCGCTTTTTTGCTTTCTCGCGAAATTCTTTTATGGAGAAATTACGATAAATATTCAAAAAATGAATTTCATTGAGTACATTTGTCTTTTAATATTTTGAAACGATTAATCTGGAAAATATTATCATACCGAATCAAAAGCGGTAAAAATATTAAAATCAAATCCTTTAAAGCTGTGTACTAACCCTATTGGATTCGCTCACCTCAATGTTAACCTATGGAGAAAATGTGTCTACTATTGACAGCTGCATAAATGCCGATAATAACAAAAATGTTATTTTCTGATAGCCTGAACTTTTTGAAACTTGAAACAGGTTGCATTTTAAATTTCGTCCACCAAAGTAATTTGACCTTTAGCTTACGGGGCCCATTTTTTCGATTCCCTCTTTAGAACGGGAAATTTCATACCCCTTTGTAAGAATGGCCATTAAGGGGTTATATATATATATATATATATATATATATATATTCATTCTTGGACCCGTATTCTTGGGATACATGCTATCCCACCCCGTAAGGAAAAGGTTAAGAGAGTTTAAAACACACTCTACTAGATTTTTCCCCCAAATAATTTAAATTTTAAGATACTATTTGCATTTTTCTTTAAAACGAAAAATGCCCTAACGTGTAAAATTTCTTTCTCTATTACGGAGTACAATTAAAATAAAAAACTTTGAATCCAAGTCGGCAATTCTTGGACAAATTTTCTCCATAGGTTACACTGAGGTGAGCGAATCCAAAAAGGTTAGTACACAGCAGCCTTAAGAACAGAAATAGAATTTCAGCTGTGTTATGATTCTCTGCATAATTAACCTTTATAAACATGATAGTAATGTCAATAATTTAGCCAGTAAATGTTTCTATTAAATCTTTGAAGCCTGCAGTAAACGAAACCCCGGAATTCACTGAATTGAAACAGTTTTCACAACATAAAACAAGAAATACGAATTTTATATTCCTATATTTTGCTTTCACCCAAATTCATTTTTGGAGAAATGAACGAAAAATGCAAAAAAATGAATTTCATTGAGTACATTTGTCTTTTAATATTTTAAAACGAATCAATATGGGATATATTAACATACCGAATCAAAAGTGGTATTAAATACTAAAAAATACTTCTTAAAAACCAGAAATAGAATTTTAACTGTATCCGCCAAACTTCTTTTCATTGATAATTAACCTTCATAAATTTCAAGTCATTGTTTCAAGTCACTATCAAGGCATTTTAATAATTTTTTTTAAAAATTTGAACAAAAACTTAATTAACGTTATACATTTTAAGATCCATACTTTGACACTTTTAAGAGAGAATTTTTTGCGTCTATTGTCACGCAGTTTTAACTTTTAAGAAGTAGATGGTCCTCCTCAAACACTAGAGTAAAATAGCTGTGATAATCTAAAGGGAAAAAAACGAGTGATATGAATTCAGATAAAAAGTATTCTTTGCGTTCGATAGTCCCTTTTTTTTCATGCAAACTTGTTTTAAATCAGTGAACCAGTTTCGTCAACAGTTTTAATACGTAAGATATATAACTTAAATAGTTTAAAAATGCATATAGTTCTAAACCACATTTCCTATCCTTTACCAGAATCTGTGTATGTCCTGTTTAATGATAAATAATCTTGTTTAATGACTAGCTCAATAACCCCTGACTTCGCTACGGAGTACATTTTGGGGTAATTGCAATGAAAAATAATGAAATTGTTTTTTTAGAGGATTTCCTTATAAACAAATATTTCTTGTTTCTTTCAATTGGGCGGAAAGCTAATATTACCAGACTCGTCCGCGAACATTACGCGGAGCAAGCTGCGTAAACTGACCGGGGAGGGAGACACAATTTTCCTCTTAAATATCCGCTAGCGTATTTTTAAAGTTGGCCTTGAGACTTATTTACGACGTCATAGGGGAAGCATACTTTGAGGGCAAATTGCAGTTTTTATATATGGTTTAATTTAATATCCATAAATCATACTAATTGGAATTAGATGCTAAAAAACTTCCATCTCAAATTAGTATAGGGGTTAAATTTTTATCTTTTCTCGGTATATTACTTTTTTTTTCGTCAATTTATTTTCATTGTTATGCGCCGTGTACGCGAATTAATATAAAGTATCACAAAAAGAAAAGAAATCTCGTGATCAGCATATCTATACTTATATATAAAGAGAGAGCGATTTTTTGTACGTGGAGGGTAATCTTCAGAACCACTGTACCTATTTGAAAAATTCTTTCACTGTTTGAAAGGTACATTAATCCAGATGGACATAGGCTATATATTATGTATATGATCAGTAGAATTAAAGTTAGGGGCTTAATCCTAACAATCTCCATTGTTTCCGCTACTGTCTTCTACCGCTTTTTGTTCCGAAGATTTCAACGATCCTTATCGTGGTGCTATCGCGGTGGGCTTCTGTTATTACGCTAGCTGTTCGAACCTAGCAGTTCTCCGGCACGCCTTTTTCTTTTAAAAAAATTATTTTAATTATTAACTAACATAAAATTAATTTAAGGTATTATTTAGGTTATTATTAAGGTAAAAAAAGATTTACAATTTATTGGCTATCAACTGGAAATTTATTGGTATAATATTTTGTTCAACCCGGACAAAGTCGGGACGAGCCGCTAGTAATAAATAAAATTATAAAAATTAATCTTTAAAAATTCACCAAAAAATCAGAAAAGGAAGGTAAAGATTCGAAAATGATCTCATTTTAAAGGAATTTTTTTATGATTTTTCTCGTGATATAAATTTTATAACCCTCAAATTATTATTTTAAATGCAAACTTAAAAAAAGTTACCAAAAACAGCTTAAAAATTTAATTTAAAAAAATCTAAGAAGAATTTTTCAAAAATCTTTCTTAGTGCACCCCTACACTATAAGAAGAATCACCATGCAAAATTTCAGCCCTTTAGGTCCAGTGGTTTAGTCTGTGCGTTATCTATCAGTCAGTCAGTCAGTCATGGAATTATTTTATATATATAGATATATCAGTGTCTTGTAATAAAATCATGAAGGCAAATTTAATATTACTTGCACTTTTTTGAATACTGATGCATTTCCCTGAAATGAATTGAATAAATTACAAGACTGCTTAAGCTATTCAGTTAAACAATTTTGAAGGGAAATATATTTTTATAGATATTATTCACATTTTTCAACACATTTCGTATTTAATACGCAAAGCGTTATTTCAACAAATAGCTACTGACATTTTATTCTTGAAATAAGATAAATTCTGTTTCCTATTTATTAATTCAAGCGAGTTAAAATATCTATTAGAACAATATGATTGCAAATCAGTGAACCAATTTCATCAGCAGTGTTTGTAAGTAAGGTAAAGAACTTTAATAATTTAATAATGCATATAGTTAAAAAACATTTTTTATATCCCTTAACAGAAACTGTTCATGTCTTGTTTGATTATAAATAATATACGTAAAATGTAAATAAAGTACTAAAAGCTTAATAAATATGAATGTTTTGTAATTAAATTCTGAAGATAAATTTTTAACATTACTTTATCGAACAATAATGCATTCCAGTGAAATGCTTTGAATAGCTTCCAAGGCTGGTTAAGCTATTCAGTTAAAGAATTTTGTAGGGAAATACATTTTTATCGATATTTTTCACATTTTTCAAACATTCCTTATTTAATTCGCAAATGCATTATTTCAATAAATAGCTACTGACACAAATATTTTTCCTTGAAACAAGATTATTTCTGTTTTCAATAAATTATTTCAAGCGAGTTTCAGAATTTACTAGTCAAGTGATGATTACAAGCAAATATTGGCATTATTTATCATTAGTATAGAACTGACATTATAAGCTCAAGTGGTGGTTGTTTGAGATAAACACGACGGTAATTTCTCTGAACTGTTTTAACAGATCTGTACTTCGCTAACCACAACACACATTGAGCTTTCTCCTGAAGAGTCGCCATTGCACTGACGGAAAGCCGAATAAAGACCTCTTCCTCCTCGCTTCGCTTCTGCGCAATGTTCAACGTCACGGTTGCGTAGCAGTTACATTTAGAAATCTTGGACACTTGCCAAGTTGTTTGAAAAGAATATTATTGCGTTTGCTCAATATAATTTAGAATTATGAGCTTTCGAAATGTGTTCAACCTTTTTCGATGACCCTGCATAACATCACTTGGAACTAAAAGTAAAGAAAAATCCTCGAAACTCATAACATAGTAAATTGTAACAGGATATAAACTCGAGGATATGGTATACTAAACAATACAAATTTAACGTAACTGAAAATTAAAGGTAACGGAAATTCCTCGGAACTCATAGCATAGTAAATTGTAACACGAAATAAACATGACGCAGAGATGTAGTAAACATTAAAATACAGAGGCTGTTCGCACATTTTTTAGACGATTTTGGTAAGCGGTAATTAAAATTCGTTTCCTGCAAAAGAAATAATTGCAATTGTACTATGTTTTTAAAAGTCAAAATTATCCTCTGCGGCTTGATAAGTTTTGTTTTTATTCAAAATGGCGTTTTTAACAAAGCAGTGATTCGAAGGCTACATTTATGCTCTTTCCGAAGATAAATATGCATACTCCGTTATCCAAAAACGATGTGAGAGTCATGGTTTTGTGATATCTAAAGCGTCGATAGGTAATATCGTCAACAAGAAAGGAAAAAAACGTCAAATTGGAGACTCAAGTGGGACAAAAATTCCAAACAAGTATCCAAGGAAAAAACGGACATCTTCGACTATTGCAAAGGTACGTTGTTTAATGTTAAAAGAAAATCCCCCTAGTCAAAGGACAGTTGCAAAATCATTAAAATGCTCGGTGTCTACTGTAAACAAAATGATAAACGTTGATTTAAATCTTAAGAAAGCGAAAAAACGCAATGTGCATCGTCTTCTTCCAAATCATATCGCTGAACGCAGAACACGCTGCACAATTCTATATGAGAAACACTTATCTAAAGAAAAATGGAAAACAATTGTCACAATAGATGAATCATGGGTGTATTTAAATGATTGCAACAAAAAAAAGAGCCATTTATTATCATAAAAGGGGAGAAAAAATTTAAGTACATGGTTCAAACAATCGAAAGAAAGATTTTCTAAGGGATTCATGATTGTTGCTGGTTTTTCTTATAATGGCAAGTTAAAAATAAAGAGAGTGGGAAAAAAATGTCAAGATTAACTCCAAATACTATCAGGAACATATTTTATCGCCAATTTTTCTGAATGAAATACCATCGCTTTACCCACAGTGCCATCAATCTGTGAGACTCCACCAGGACAAAGCTAGCAGTCACACATCAAAATCCACTGTAAATTTCCTAAAAGAAAAGGAACAAAAAACTGGTATCAAGGCCATACCCTTCACTGATATCCCTACTAAATCTCCCGATGTATCACCTATGGATTTTTGTGCTTTCGGACTTTTAAAATCTGCATTATCCAAACGTCGTCCCAAAATAGATAGAATGGGATAGAATACCTCTTTTGACACTTCAAAAGGCATTATTATCCTGGAAATTGTGGTGTCGAAAGATAGTTCAGAATAAGGGATGTCAAATAGAACATTTAAAACACAAGAATTTTATGTAATTTAGTTTTGTGAATACAATATACATCGTCTAAAAAATGTGTGAACAGCCTCTGTGTAACGTAACTGAGAATTGAAAGCAACGAAAATTCCTTGCTACTCGTAATATTGTAAACTGTAGCACGAAATAAACTCAACGCAAAGAGAAAGTAAACGATGAAAATGTAACGCAACTGAGAATTAAAAGTAACGAAAATTCCTTGAAACTCGTAGCATAGTAAACTGTAACGCGAAATAAACACTATTCAAAGATATAGAAAACGATGAAAATATTAACTTAACTGAGGATTTAATGTAACAAAAATTTCTTGAAAGTCGCAACATAGTAATATGTAACACTTAATAAACACTATGTAAAATGAAATAAACAGGGAAAATATAGCATAACTGGGAATCAAAAGTAAAGAAAGATCCTTGAAACTCATAACGTATTAAACTATAATACGCAATAAACGCGATGCCAAACTCCTGATCTGTGATCCTGAACTTTGGTTTTCTGGCAGTAACCTCTACTTAGTGTCGATGATAAATAAATTTATTTCCCGCTTCATCGTTTTGCTATCCATCTTACAACATTTCGACAGCTCTGGAAGCGGTATGTTAATTTTACTATCTCAAGATAAAATGAATATTCAAAGAATTTCCATCGAGATATCTCCTCTCTGAAATGTCTGCTTATAGCACGGCTGAGTAAAGAAAAAGATATTTGAAGTGAGCTGCGCGGGATTAACTACTAATAGGGCGGAATAGCCACATTTCATAACGAGCTTCAGTATCGATCTGTGGAAACGCTAAATTTAGCCTAAAATTTGTTAAGACAGAAAATTATGCAGATACTTGGGGAAGTTTAAGTTAGTTGTACAGAGACTGATTGACTGTCATATAATTTCTCACCAGTATAACGGTCATATAACCACAATATCTGTAAGAAAAGACAGCAGTTGCGGTTAAAAAAAGTTATTTTTTCAAAAATTAAGAAATAAATTATTAAAATTATTTTTATGATTCTAAATTCAGGATTTTCTACAAGGATTTTCTACAAAGATTTCATTTTTTTCTACAAGGATGTCTAAAAATTGTTGCAACCAATAATTTATTCATCTGATTTCGGGAAATACAATATTTTTTACAGGAAGTAGCGTTCTTTTATAGTATTAGTTATTGAAATAGCTCAGAAATTATGGGAAAGACTTATTCCTATATGCAAAAAAAAAATATATTTTTACCTACACATACATACATACGGGATATGGGAGAAACTGCGTTTAAAGAATTAGCAGCTATTATTTTGAAGGCCAAGATTCTGTGGTGAGAAGGTATAAAGATAAACCTACAACTAGCTAGAGTTATTTTTTCTCGATTTTGTCTGACACATGAAAATGGAATGCAAAATGTACCTGTTGCTCTGTATTATCAAATATGCACCTATTCGGAGATCACATCCCTGAACTCCCTAACTTAAATCAAAATTTCTCCTCCTACGCCGTAACTTACTTAATAAACTATTCCACTTGACACTAACCCTTCCGATTCATTGGTTCTAGTTCCCCGCAAGTGCCAATGAATGGGAACAATTAATAGGATAGATCTATCTTGACTTGTTTCCAAAACATCATCCCGTGTCTTCAATACAAGTTTGGGATTCGGTTGCTTCGCTCACTAGATCCAGAAAACTTACACTTATTTATGTCCGCTTCCTTATCGCATAAGTTTGTACAGTGCATAAATTTATCATCCTAATTAGCATCTGCCGTGCATTTTCTTCGTATTCTGAATATACTCAAAGTTTTTTAAATGACTGGTGTCTGCAGAATTAGAGTAGTAGAAAAACGTACTTAAAAGAACTGGCTCACAAGAAAAACATAATAGCGTAATATCTAACAAGTGCGTAGTAACTCCAGTGCAAGTAATTTCTTCGTTGTTCGGTGTAATTAATTTTTTCTTTGCAGAAAATCTCGGTCAGTCCCATTCTTAAAAGAAAAGTTTTATATAACTAACAGTACTGCGGTGCTCTGACGAACATTTTTTCTTAACCCTTCGTTGGGAACATCTGCATCTCAGGCAGCTATGGTTTCTTTATTCAACGCTGGGCCCCCACCCTTGGACCTTGGGTACTGTAAGTCTACATATGCTTCAGTCAACATCTTGTCTCCAGTGTGGAAGGGTGATTCGTGACGCCAGCCTTCTATGGTTCAGGTAAAAATTAGATTATTCAGAGCAAAAATTAAAAATCCCAACCCAATCACTCATTCGACTAACTAAATGCCTCCGCAAAACGAACCGTAATATAACCTGTGATGATTGGTTCTGTTCAATAGAAGCTGCTCAAGAATTAAATTCAGAAGAAATGTTTTGACGATTGTGGCTACCATGAAGTGTAATAAACTCCACAAAAACCCTCTGAATTTGTAGTTAGGAATACCTGGGAAAGAGACATTCCATATACACTCATGTCCATAAATTAAGGATAATTCAAAATCACACGGAAATCGAACTCTAAAGTAAAAATTTCACCTGTAGAATTATCACACACATCTTCAAGAATAATATGCAAATTACAGGAAGCCACCAGATGACGCCGATAGTACGTCACAATGACTAGAGTGTCAGAGAGTATACAAGGAATGGAATAAGGAATGTATATAAGGAATGGTGGCAAAGAAGTAAAATTGTTCACAAGCGTTCTGAAAGCCGCTCAGTGCCATAACCGAATAGTTATGACACAGAGGGCGCATGTGGATGATTTTTTACGTGGTAGAATTATCGGCCGCCTGGTATCTGGGCGTACTCAGATGGAAGTATCCGAGGAACTTGGAATTGCCCAAAGTGTCGTTTCTAGGCTTTGGAAACAATTCCAAGAGGATGTAAATGTCAGTAGACGTTACAGTACAGGTCTCCCTCGAGTTACAACGCCGAATGAAGACCGGTATTTGGCAGTAACTGCCAAAAGAAGCAGACGGAGCACAGCATCCGACCTGTCTCGTCAGCTATCTGCAGCCACGGGTACCACAGTTTCAAGGCAAACCATGGACAGACGTTTGGGAAATATTGGTCTATATTCTTGCAGGCCTGTCAGATGTGTTACGCTCACGGAAACTCACTGTTGACAGTGATTAGCCTAGAGTAGAGAACATGCAATGTGGACATCGTCACAGTGGGCTTGTGTGATGTTTTCCGACAAGTCCAAGTTTAGCTTGCAGTCTGATTCATGTCGGACTTTCATATAGAGAACGCCAAGTACCCGTTACCACCATGACAACATCATTGAACGACACCATTACGTGGTGCGAGGTTGCTCGTTTGTGGTGGAATTATACTGGGCTCCAGAACAGATTTGCATGTTCAGACCGGAACCATGAACGGCCACATTTATTGGGACATCATTCTGAAACAACATGTACGTTTGTTTAGGGGTGCCATGGGCGCAGAATTTGTGCTTATGGATGACAATGCCCGTCCTCACCGATCAAACATCATAAACGAATGCCTTCATTCTGAGGATATCACCCATATGGAATGACCAGCATTCTCACCTGACTTGAATCTGATAGAGCATGTGTGGGACATGCTTGGCCGACGAGTTGCAGCCCGTCAACCACCTCCTACATGTGTACCGGAACTTGGGAGAGCATTGCTTGTTGAGTGGAGTAATCTTCCCCAAAAGCAGCTCGATAATTTGATACTCAGCATGCCTAGGCGTTGTACGGACTGTATTTCATCGCATGGGAGACATACAATGTATTAACCATCATACCAACCATGTAATATTAAGTTTTTGTAAAGGAGATATTTTTTACGATTGCTACAGGGAACAAATATCGTAGTTTTTATGAATGGTATCATGCATACACCATCTTTTTTGTTCTTTATCTTTTGTTTAATAAATGGGCTGAATTATGAATAAGTCACGTTTGTTTTGTTTCTGAACCTTTATTTGCCGGAGCTGGCATTATCCTTAATTTATGGACACGAGTGTATATCTCCCTTCCAGAAAGATGTTCCCACTAAGAGGGAAAAGAATCATTTTCCTACCGAAGGGTTAAGGAGGTGTATCAGTGAACCTCAGAGTTTTTAAATCCTTTTATCAAGCCATGGGGATTTTTCCTTCAAGTACCTAATTACATTTGATAGAATGCATACTTCTGAACTCCTTTATTTGCATCCGCATGTAAATCATCATGGCGACGACAGACTTGTAAAGTAACTTTGTAACGAAACTCTCATTGCAAGTATTACATGACAATTGCACCCATGTTTCTTCGCAAATACTCATTCTGAATACTCGGTTGAAAAGGGGCTCCACTTCAGCCAGTTTAGTGCGACCTGCACTGATCTGTAATGTAATGATCAAAAGAATACTCGAAAAATCATCAACAGTATAGTGAAGAACCATTGTTTGACTTGAGTGCTTCGGCTCGTCGCTCACTTTCAGGCACAGTGAACACTATTGAATGCTCGTGTAACATTACACTACATTTCCACTTTTTGTAACAAGTCAGTAGCTGCCTTTACATGTAGCTCACTAGTTTTCCAAAATTTACTTTTCAAAAAAGGATTTTTAATTTTTTTTGCAAAAGACATCAATTGACTTAAAACAATTAATATACGAATAACTCAAAATTCGAATAAATATACACCCTATATAAATATATATTAACACTTTACGATGCAAAAAAGCAGAATTGGAAAATTAGCATCTGTTAATGAGGGATTAATGAAATTCTTAGAGGATTGGTTCCTATTGCTTAACAAGGATTGGTAGATTTGTAAGCCGATGGGCCTCGCTCAAGATATGCACAAAATAAATGTAGGAAGTTATATTCCTTAAGCAAGAAAGGAACGAAATATAGTAACAAAGAATGTTGAACACATGGCGGTAAGTGTTGTTTAAATACTCTCTGAGGTTTAAACAACACATGGCGGGAAATTAGCAATACTCGCGTGAATAAAAGCTTTTTGGGGGGAAGATTATACTCGCCAAAACGTGACTGTACACGGCAGATGTCTCAGCTGAAAAGAAAATCAAAACTGTTTGGAATGTCATGCTAGGAGACAAACAATTCACAGGTTACAAGTGCCCGAGGAGTTTACGGACTGGATAAAGGGATCGTATAATAAATGCGAGAGCGAATAAGCCGAGCGGTAGCTGTTTTAAGGATTTAAAATGGTAATTCAAAGAGAATTTCTAGGCGAGATCTCTCAGTTCTTCAAACATTAATGGAGATATTAGTCAGGAGGTCATACACATTAATAAAAATAATATATATGTATACACACAAGTAACTCTCTCTCTCTCTGTATATGTATATATATATATATATATATATATATATATATATATATATATCTTTAAACACTTAAATAAGATATCTCTCCTGCTTCAATACCACACTTAAATCTGCTAACTTCACTCACCTTAAAAACTCAAGCCCAATGAATAATAATATTCCAGATTTAACCCGTATAATGGGAAAGGAAGGGAATTTGCCAGCGAGGTATCAATAATACAGCGAGAGATTTCGAATGTTAGTCAAAATTAAGGCTTTTGGAGCGTATCATAGACCTGTCGAAAGAGGCTATTTGATGGAAAGGTGTGCTGCCTTGAAAAGACCAAGTTCGCCAATCGTGATTGCACAGAAGAGTGAATACGAGGAATAGGGAATGCGGCATTTGCATAAATCAAAATTTGGAAAGGTCCAGCACACGTGGTATTTCCTGAGAAGTAAAAAGAGGTAATAATCTGGGGAACGTCATACGAATTAAAAACCTGCAGTTATGTAATAGCAATGAAAAAGGGGAAGGAGGTGAAATCAAAAAAGTGTTGCGCTGGCAAGAGGGAATGTAAATTGAGAATTAAATTTAAAATTATACACCCATATATTTCTTTCTCTCTCTCTCTCTCTCTCTCTCTATATATATATATATATGTATATATATATATATATATATATATATATATGTGTGTGTGTGTGTGTTACCGGCAAAGTATGAAATCCGGCATTCTATAGAATGCCTAGGCATTGTATATAATGCCTAAAACTAGCCGGCAATGTATGAAACGATTCATATTTCACACATTTCCTAGGCATTCTATAGAATGCCAAATGAGAAACCGGCAAAGTATGAAATACATCTCCGATTCGTTTCGAATATCACGTGGCAAGGCACGTGACTTTTAACGTGCGCCTGAGGCTCAGAATTTGTCAGTTGCACTTTGCGGTTTTTTCGGGAGTGTCAAAATACGCAATTTTACTTGAATTTGTTGAACAAAAAATTAGTTTTTTTAGTGTGCTGCATGAAAATGGAGATGCAATCTGTAGTGTTGGAGAAGAAGTTATGGTCTATGGACATGAAACAACGATTCGACGATGAACTGTTCAAAATTCGAATTAATGCTGGAAAAAACAGTTCTTTCTTAACCAAAACTACTTACCAGAAGTTAATAAATGATGTACAAAAAGCCAAAATGACTACTGAGAAGGAACCCAGGGACTATTGGTTGCTGAATCGCTGTCATGATTGTGGAAAACAAAAGTAAACTCATTTATCTTGTTAAAGAAGGCGTCAGTACAATATAAGTATTACATTACGGACTCAGGGATATTTCCCGTACTTCATGAGGCTCATTTGTGTATTGGACACGGAGGACGTGATAGAATGTTGAAAGAACTTTCAACAAAATACAAAAATGTTACACGTCATGATTTTGAACTGTACATCCACCTTTGTGAACCTTGCCAGAAAAAACAGAAAGGTATTAAAAAGAGTATTGTTGTGAAACCTATGAATTTTTCCTAATTTAATTCCCGTTGTCAGGTAGACCTTATTACTTTCAGTCTCATACAGAAAGAGAATACAAATTTATTATGGTGTACCAAGATCATCTCACAAAATTTGTGATTTTCAAGTCTCTAACGACAAAAAGAGCTGAAGAAGTAGCCTAACCTAGTGGACATATTCTCGTTTCTTGGAGCGCCATCTATATTACAGTCTGACAATGGTAGGAAATTTGCCAATAATGTGGTGACCAACTGAAGATCATCCATGGGAAGCCTCGCCATTCACAAAGCCAAGGTAGAGTCGAAAGAGATAATCAAGATATCGAAAATATGCTCTGTACTTGGATACAGGACAACAAATCTGACCCCTGGAGTAAAGGACTGTGTTTCGTTCAATTTATGAAAAATAGAGCTTATTATTCTGAGATAAAAAGAACACCATACGAAGCTCTTTTTAGCTGCAAACCTAAAGTAAGGCTTACAACGTCTTTTCTACCCGAAGATGTTTTAAAAGACATACATACAGAGGAACAGCTAGAAAAAGTTATAGAAAGCGTCCAAACAATGGAAAAAGGTGAAACTAATGAGATTATGCAAGAAAAAGACCCTGATT
Source organism: Dolomedes plantarius (assembly GCA_907164885.2). NCBI lineage: Eukaryota > Metazoa > Arthropoda > Arachnida > Araneae > Dolomedidae > Dolomedes > Dolomedes plantarius. Next base: position 115,276,368 of record OU015498.1, on the reverse strand, counting down.
CAAAAACCATGGATGAGATTATGATCGATAGTGGATTAAACCAACATGTGAAGACATGCTTGCCGAAGAGATTTTCGTTTCTGATACCTGTTGTGTGTTTAAAAGAAACGAGTGATGCATTTGCATGCAAAAAGCGTCGTCAAAAAATTCATACCTTCTGTGGCCATGCTAGTAAAGATGATGAAATGGATATTTTGTGCACCCTTTGTTTCAAAGGTGAAAATGTTATTGAAGGCAAAATAAATTCTAAAATCGATCTGGAAATACAAGCCAAAAAAATGAAAATGAATTCGGAAAAATTTTTTCCACTGCTTCTTTGGGAACTATTGTGCGAGTTCCTATTCTTGACGTCGACAAGGGGCGAGGTGATTCGCGAAATTTATTGGCAGTTGTAAAGAGTGTGACAGAGGATGGTTTCTACCGACTTGGAACTTCTGAAGGAATTTTAAAACAAGTATATACGAGATCACAATTCAATTTGTGCCCTAAGAACTTGCTTAGAATTGAAGATATTCCTGACCACGAAATTCCTCTTCGGTCAGTTGCAATTGCTCAGTCCAGTGGAAGCGGCTAAGGATTCTTCAGATGTATGTGTAAAACAAAGTGCTAAAATGTGAAAGTCTTTGCGGGAAAAATGTAATGAAATGTAATTCAAAATGTCATTCAAGCCTACCATGTTGCAAAAAGTAGGTTAATTTTAATTTCTTATTTTTATAGGAAAATTTTGTTTCCCTTAATAAGAAAGGCATAAATTTTGTTTTGTACAACTTTCATTTTTCTTTACGTATTCTGAATAAATTTTTTTAATGGCACTCTCATTTTTTTTCAGAATAACATTTGTATTTTTGAGGAATGCACGTCATTTATATAATAGCCTTATCAGAACCTTTTTTCATATTTTGCCTAAATAGCATTTGCCATTCTATAGAATGCCTAGGGAAAGTAGGTAATAATTCTAATATTTCATACTTTGCCTAAAAACATCCGACATTATATACAATGCCTAGGCATTCTATACAATGCCGGCATTTCATACTTTGCCGGTAACATATATATATATATATATATATATTATATATGAAAGGTATAAAATTTTAATTGATCCATTGTAAATTTTCTTTCCCTACCATGCTTAGGATGTCATTGCAAAATTCTGTTTTCACATGCCCAAATAAGGCGATCTTCCTACACAACTGATGCAGCTTGCAAGAAACATCTTTGCTCAGCAATTCTTAACCGCAGATACCTCTATACGCTAGCCCGGGAGACACTGAGGTGCTGGCTGTCTATTAGATAAGATGTATGTTTTAGCCACTCGGAAATAAATTTCTTATTCTAAAGATTTTGTAATCTGATCATATTCATGACATATATATATATATATATATATATATATATATATATATATATATTTATATACATACATACATACATATATATATATATATACATATATATATATATATATATATATATATATATATATATATATATATATATATATATATATATATATATATATATATATATATATATATATATATATATATATATATATATATATATATATACATATATATAAACATATATATACTTATATATATATACTTATATATATATATATACATATATATATATATATATATATATATATATATATATATATATATATATATATATATACATATATATACATATATATATATATAAACATATATATACTTATATATATATATATATATATATATATATATATATATATATATATATATATATACATATATATATATATATATATATATATATATATATATATATATATATATATATATATATATATATATATATATATATACACGGTCTTCGAAAAACCTGGATGTGGGTTTAAAAACCAAGGTCTGGGAACTCCTGTATAGAAGGATTATGCCTGTTTACTAGCTTATATTTTCTAGAGTAATGTGTCATTTAGTCAGCAAATATTAAATAGTTATTCTCATTCAGTGCTCACGTTTGTTACGCTTCAAGCGTACATATCATATATTTTCCACTGGTAACAAGATGTTATACATTTTGGGTATATTTTATATCACTAGGCACGTTATTAATTTGGAGTTACACACTGAAACGTTGCAATATAAAGCGAATTCATGAAGCATAAAATTGCCTTCGTCAATTTTACAAACCGTACTTTATTATGCAACAAAATCTTTCCTTTGCTTACATTAAGCGACTCTGGTGTTACTGCGCTCGTTGAATCAGTTGAATGTGTAATAAACACATCGCTCCGGTTTTATCATTCTGACGTGTGAAGCATTTAGAACATGTAACCTTAAATTTCTAATGGGGGAGTTATAAGAATTAAACTCGGCTGTTTAGAAGCGCATGGAAATTTTGCGAGCAGTGCAGGCTTAAATCATGGCTGGTAGATTGCGCATTATGATCATTTAAGTTTATGTGCGTTATGGATGGTTTTAATTAAGTTGGAAAGGAAATGCGTCCTATTGCATATCCACAGCGATAAATTTTATGTTATCACGACAAATAGTTCTTTGTAATAAGTTTGTAATATCACTTTCATGCTGCTATAAACATCCAGCATTAGATTTTGATTTGGAATGAAAATTCGTATAAGGGAAAGTTATATTACTTACTTAAGTTTTATGAATGAAAATTGTTTTTTTCCCCATATAATGAAGGAGGAGAGAGAGGAACTAGGAGATTCTGATAATGTAGGATGTAATGTTTGGTTTACGCAGTGTAGTCTGTTTAGTGTAGAAGACATCCTTGGCACGAAAAGTAGCTTTTTGAATAAGAGAATAGGGTTTATTCTCTCCAAACTTATCAGATTTGATTTTAAGTGAAAATACTGGACACAAGGATCTCAGAAAAATTTCCTAAGTTTATCACTTTGAAAAAAAACAACTAAAAAGATGGGATGAAAAATTTCTTTTTTAAACTGATTATACTTTAAACCTTCAGCGGGCGCGCCCGTGTATGAAGTGCAACATTTTCGTAATTTTGAAGGGTTTGTTTTTACATGTAAGGTTTGAATGTTCTAAGCTGTTTCTATTTATAGCAACACCCTTTCTAATGCAGATCTGATTTCCTGACCCATGTATTCCTTTCCATTCATTTGTTAGTCGTGATTTAACCGTGGTAAACTAGCGATTATACTGGATTACAATACGACAAAAGCAGGAGTTTATGCTGTCGATCAAATATGAAGCTGTTACACGGTATCCCACATATCACGATGATGGACAATCTCATTGTTTTTTAGGTTTTTGGACATAATAGGAATCCATTCGCAAGTTATCCTTAGATCCAACAAACCGGACAGCTTTGAAATAAAGCGATTCTATCTGCATTCTTTGGCCTTTAATTATAAATATATCTCAATATTATCGACATTTTATATCTTGTCATAAAAATCAGAATTATTATTTTCAATTTCAAAAGAAAAAGTTTATTACAAAAGTAATAATCAAGGTTGAAAGAGACGTTGCACTTTGTGCCACGCGCGCCTGCTGGTGTTTCAAAAATTGGCGCTCCCGCTGAAGGGTTAAACAAGGGTTCAAAACAAGGGTTAAACAAGGTTCTCAAATTGAGCGCTGCGGCGCTCAGGGGCACCGCGCCTCGGCATACGTGATACGGATAATAAAAATAAAGACCTTTGCACAAACTGTAATTTTTTTAACGTAGGATTACGTTCCTACATAACGGTCCTCCGGAAAGCTAAATTTCAGACACTAAAACCGTCCGTCCATTCCTCACGAGTTATAATTTTAGTAGCGCATCAAACCCAGTCTGTATTGCTTGGACAAGCAGTAAACAGTTAAACAGAAAAGTACCAAAATGCGTCAAAATTTTGACATACATATATATATATATATATATATATATATATATATATATATATATATATATATATATATATATATACACACAAACGTACATATATATAGATACATATATACATAACACATACATACATATACATACAAAAGAGGAAAGTAACGATAGGTAATCCTACGTTAATAATCCGAGGTAGTTTCGTTAGAAGAGACTAACTGAAATTTTTTTTATCTTCATTGTTTACTTCTACCATCGCATATTTATAGTAATACTATTGAGAGAAAAGTTATTTAGTTAGAAATATAATTAAAATTTTTCCGTACTGTTAAATGGTTGGTTCATTGTAAAGTCCCCGCCGCCTTCATTTTTCTGTAAATCAACGGAGCCGCGGGTGTAAAACGTTTGAGAGTCACTGCTTTAAACGAATCGATTTTTTGCTCATTTTCTCACACTACTATTGCATTAGAATTGACGACCAGGGCAATGTTCCGTTTTCAGTATACATTTGTATGTTTACTGTAAATTACAGAAGTTCTTAACATTTATAGCGTTTCGGTATTTGCTACACATTGATCCTATTCGTTTTCATAAAGATTAATTAAAAAGTTTACCTGGTAGTAAAATTATTGAATACATGTAATGTTTTGTAGTGTATGTATTTGGCATATATTTACTTCAATGCAATTCTTTTAAAAAGACTTAATAACTTAATAAAGTGTGTGTAAGAACCAAAAAATTTAAGACGCACGTATGAAAAAATCTTTACAAATTTTTCTCCCAAAGAACGCTCAATAGAGAGCGCAAAGTCTGTGAAAGAATTCATAAGTTCCAAAGAACCCTAAAACAAATGACTAAAAATTAGCTATTGATTGAGAGCACCTTGTTTTAAGTAGAGGTGAGCTCCATTAATCATTGAACCTACCAAAATGTGCCACGGAAACAAAAAGTTTCCCAATACTACGCAAATACTAAGAACCAAAAATTAAAGGTAACACTCAATGAAGGTAAACTTATATTTTTTACATATGTTTTATTAGTTTCAAAAAATTTAATTTAAATAATAACTTAGTTTAGTAAAACAAATATGGCCAGAAAGTTTTTAATAAATCGTAACGGAGGATGCTGCTGTTTTAAACTACATAAAATGTTCTATCCTGCATAAAACGAAGAATCGACAGAACAAATTTAATTTAATGTGTACGTCTTTGTTCTTTGTATGATATTTTTACCCCTGATTTTTTCCCGAGGAAAAATTTTGCTGTTAATATGAGGTAGCTTATTAGAAGCTTTTATTAAGACAATAACCTCTTCAACAACACCTCTTCTAATTTCTTTTATGCAAAAAATTAATTTTGCTGTTGTTTTATGCCTGTATAATGAACTTGGAAGCGTAGCTGCACATGTATATATCGTATAAGAAAAAAGCACAGAAAGGATGTTGAATTATTAATTTTCATCGTTCATTATATGAAACGAGTGAAATGTTTAATTTACTATAGATTTAAACACTATACTTTCCATTAGAGAATTGCACAGTTTTAAATGGTTTAATCTGATATGATATTTCATTTTTTTTTCTCTACCAAAGACAAATCTGATGTGTGTTCAAAATGCCATAAACATATGTATAAACACATGTATACGGGGTAGGCCAATTTTAATCTAAACGCGTTAAATCATACTTTAATTCGTAATTTAAAGGCTTTGATTTTAAAATATCAATTGATTTGATACTTTTTTCTTTTCAAACAGTATCTTTTGAAAATTTCTATATATATAACATAAGAGTAATACAATTTTTGAATTTTGACAAAAAACATCGTTTAACAACTGATTAATGCTAGAAAAATATTACTTGATAGTATAAATTATAATATTAAATAAGTTAAAATTTTATCTTGCAAATTTTACTAATGTACTTTTCATTTTTTTTTTCTTGAATTTTATCAAAAGCTATTGATACAGATTCAGAATGGTCGGAAAATCTTCCTAATATACGTAAAAAATGTTATGCCCAATATCAATATATACAATAAGATATAAAGCTTATTACTTATTGTAAATATTGTTTTCATTATAACTATTAGCAACTTAAATACTATGTAATCTAGTACTTCAAGATGATTATTCTAGAAATATTAGAAAAATATCCCGCATATTTTAAACTTTTAATGGGAAATTTTTAGAGAGAAAGCTCAAATAATCGAATAGATATTTGCCATTATTCACTGCAGTTTTTGCTGTCCATTTTATTATGGGAGTGCCATATAGGCGGACCAGCATTACCCCCTAAGAAGGGATGATACAAACGGAGGTATTTTAGTGGAGTGAAGCCGGGATTCGATCCGAGACCCTCAGCACTGAAAGCAAGCTCGCTGTACCACAAGGCCACCACAGGCCTGTTTATTTGAAAGTTAAATCTATGGAATCAGTTAGTCCTATTTAATTTAAGCTGTTTGTGTATATAGAGGTCTGATTTTAAAAATGACTTTATATAGATAATTAAATTAAAAGATTGGTCGGTTGCAATTAAAAATCAGGAGTTTTGTTAATTTCGAGAGTTTATATTTGCGAAATGAAGGTAGCGAAGTTTCTTAACTTTCCAATTCCGTTCTTAATTTATAAAATTTCAGCTCTTGTATACACTAATTTATTAATAAAAAGTTATAACATAAACAATGATTCACAATAAAAATATCTCTCTTATTTTATATTTTGCACGTCATATATTTGAAACTTTAAATTTTTTTTATTGGAAATATATTTAATATGTTTTATTATTTTGTTTAAAAATAGAAGTTATCAAATTGAAGTCAAAATTAATACCGTCCTTTTGAAACTGTAATAGATATTCGGCTTGAATTTCACTAAAATTCTATCGTTTCCTCGCAATATTTTCAACGGGCAAATGAAATATAACACCCTCTCGGGTGTGCTGTTGAAAAGTGGTCAGAAGATAATTTCTTTTCCGACCTGCAAAAAAAAAAAACAAATGCATGCACTGAAATGTGCTCGGGGATAAAAAGTTTTTTCATGTTCACTAAGTTAACTTCTAGAAATAATTAATAAATATTTATGTAGTAAATCAGGCGATATTGACACACAAGGTGCTTTAAAAATTAACTGCTCATAAAACATAATGACAAGTAATCAATTTTTTCTTTATTTTGGAGCAAGAAGCCTTCTGCTTTTTTGCTGGACGTACTTTCTCTTGACAGGATATTACTGAACACAGCTCGTGTTAAATGAATAATGTTTAATTTTATTGTTCATTAATTTTGGCCTGAATCACTGCTATTTTCGTTATACTGTCATCTCACCTTTTTAGGTGCTTTAAAAGAAATTTTGTCGAACATAAAGTATAGCAGCGTATGATTTCGGAGCTTCATTTTAGAAGAACATTACACCATTTTTCCAAGAGTTTTTATACAGTGATAGTTACATGACATAGTGTATTAAAATATTATGACCTTGTTCTGGAGATTAAAAATAATTTACTACACAAATTTTTTTAACTCCAAATCGTAAAATTTGCATAGGGATAAGTGAGATCTAATCATTTGTAAAAGTATATCGATTAAAATTTTGATGTTTTATAGTAGATTTGAAAGAGCTATATAGATACCGAAAATTACACTTTAAAATTTATATGTATGCTCATCTTAATGAATTTCACTCTTTCCAGAATTTTGATCGAAAAATGAAACTAAAAAAGAAAATAAAGTTTTTATGCTCATCAAATGTACTAATTTAGAGAAATTAGTACATTTGATGAGCGGCGAGTTGTTCAACGGTTGCACGTCTATTCGCCCGAAAGCATCTCCGCAGCCGTCGTTCACCTCTGCCATCTATGGCCCGTGGTGCACCACATTTGTCACGTCGCTGATTTTGGATAGTGCCATTTTGCCATGCACGGTATACTTTTACCACGGCGGCCCGCGAACAGTTTACAAAATTAGCCGTTTCGGAAATGCTTCCACCCTTGGCCCGAAAGCCAATGATCATGCCCTTTTGGACGTCGGATAAATCGCTCCGTTTCTGCATGACTGCAAGAACTGAAATGTTTTCCGAATGCCTACAACACACTTTATATATCCACCAAATTTGCTGATGACACGTGCCTTCTGCGATTGGTTATTTAACGTTGACGTCAAAAGTAGGTGGTGGTCACATTAATATGACTGGACTGTGTATGTTCAAATATGTAACAGTTCGAAACAATTTTTTATTTATTTGTACTGCTAATCAGCCCTCTCATATTTTAAACAAAATTCTAGGAATAATTAAGAATGACAAACATTCCATGAATACTTCGCGAGGGATTCATTCCAAAGGCCCAGCAGGGGATTATTAGAGGGAAGAGATTAGGGAGAGACGATCAGGGGAGATTACGAATCCGACCAGAGTGAGGTTATTATTAATATGGCGAAGAGTTGTTGTTGTTGTTTCTAATGCTCTCTGCTTGGAAGTTCCAGACCAGGTCCAAGCTTCGGGCTGTAGTGTGCGGTTCCGGATTTATATATAGCGTCACAAGTGCCGGATACCGCATTAGCTGGCTGCCACCTCAATTTCAACCGAGCAACCCCAGGGGGTGATATATAGAGGGATCGTACCCTCTCCCATCCTCTCTGACCTCATATAGGGACTTTCTGGTCTACGGATTTAACTTACCCATATCCGGCTTACACACGGAGGTATTTAATGGCACGTGCCTAGATTAGATCCGAGTACCCTGAGTACTGAAATCCAGCGGCTACCTTGAGCCCCATGGCGAAGAGTACTGCACCTATAAAGTTTCGATAATCCGAACTTCAGTAATCCGAAAGTCCTCTTAATCCTAAACCAAAAGTCAAAATGAACTAAGGATACAATAAAAGTGCAGTGATACTAAGTAATATAAAGTATATTTAAGAAAATTAAAAGTTAGACAACAGTAGTATAATAAAGTAGGACATAGTAGAATAAACAACACGTGTTTATGTTAATGCTAAACTGACTATAACAGTAACAACTCACCTCTCCAACTGCCGAGCTTTGTGACGTATTGTTAGAACATCTTACACTCTGCGGTACTGTACTAGGCAGCATTCCGCTCTCTTATCACCCATTTCGTCCCGAGATTTGGCTATGTTTAGACAGGTCTCGGTTATGTTTATGTCCTTATAAAATAAACTGTGTAATCACACGTAATATGTAATATTTATGTAATCACACCTTACTATTTAATTTAAGTTTATTTTAAGAATGATTTCGTTTAATGCCGAAAAATTCTTTAATCCGAAAAGGGTCTGTTCCCATACATTTCGGATTATCGGGACTCTACTGTATTACGATTCAAACCTATATTATGATTTCAAAAGTTTTTTCGGTAAATCTTTGTGTTCTCTCGGCCCCAACATTGATGAAAAATGCTTCAATTTAAAAAATTTTCCCTAGTAAAAATATCCCCCCCCCCCTAGAAATTTCGGAGGCCAAAAACATCCTCTCCATTGATAGCGATCAAAAGACTATAAATGTTGCAGGATAGATGGTGACATTATTTTATGGCCCACAATAAAACTTTCAGGTAATGGTCAAAGTGGTATCCCAAACGAAAAATATGGTGGGGAGGTACTTGGTAGACCGTGAACATGAGCAGTGAAATAAGGGACCAATTTGGGCAGGAACTGCTAAGAGAAAGGCAGCTCACTGTCCAATAAGAGAAAAAGGGGTGGGCCAAAATGGTCCCGATAAACGAACAACAGCCGCTCCAAGAAAAAAAAACGAGAGAAGGTCGACAGATTTTGCTTGCTTTTCCCTGGATCTCTGACGATATAGAGTGCCGATTGAGCTGTCTCGGAGTCTAACGGAAGTTCCTGGAATCTGACATGATGATGCTGAATATGACATGATGTGGGCACCTGTCAACGAAATCCTTCATCACTGTATTCTTCAACAGTAGTAAGTGCCTCCCGAAAGATCCTAGAAATAATTGCTTTGACCGAATATTTTGTCTCTGCTTCTGATTACTCCTGTATTAAGTGATAATATGAAGGGGAACCTTATTCTATCATTAATTTCACTTTAAAATAATTTTTAGTATTGTCGAATAAATGTATGATAAAGGCCAATTCTCTATGTTTCCTTGCTTGCCCCAACACATGCACGCATCAATTTATTAAGGTTCTATTACAACCTATAAGATTGATTATTTTTCATTTAGTCATCAAGATATATGATTTGTATCAAATTTTTATCCCAGTATTTTGTAACTTTCAAGACATCTTGTTTCTACAAAAACAGAATTGACAAATTCAAATAAAATATCCTGATATTAGTCGCATATTTCAAATTTGTTAGAATTCTTCGTATCATGAATATTTTTTAAACTTTTATACGGCATTATTTAGCCAAATTATACTAAAATAAATTTAAGTAACTACTGTTTTCACATAATTTCTCAAAACGATGAAACATCAATCAATTGTTTTAAAAAATACATCGCCTTGTTGCGTACAATAACTTTGTTCTTCAAGCTTCAATTTTCCGGCGCTAATTAATCGTAAGGCACAAACTTTTCCCAACGCAGCTGCATACTGAGACACAGCTGCAGAATGGTTGAATTTTTGTTCCGTGATCAGAAAAAAAAAATAACCCAACTTCACAAATTTCTCAGATAAACAATTTATCCAGAAAGGTTTCTTTATTGGCGGAGAAATTAGGTTACGTTTGTCTAACGTACTGATAAGCGGAGAGAATTTTTCCGTCATTGTTATTGCAGATTGCTAAGAGAAAAATCTGCTTTGGAGAGGAAAGTAATGAATGAACAGAGAAAGAAAAATAATATTAAAATTATTAGAAGTATTCAGTATTGAATAGAAAAACGAAAATTATTTCTCGACTGCAATTTAATATCTTTAAGAGCATAGCTTTTATTTCAGCACGAAGAGCTCATGTTTCAATATAAAACTTTATATCGAGAAAGTATGTCTAGTGATTAACACGTTCAAGATTCGGCACTGATGGATCTCGGATTCAATCCCGACGACCCCCAAGTGATTACCTAGTCGGGATTTGGTACTGAATTTGCACAGATCGAATCCTCGACAAGTGCCACTGAATGAGAAAGGAAAATAATATTAAAATTTTTATAAATATTCAATATTATACAGAAAAACGAATATTATTTCTAGACTGCTATTTAATCTCTTTAAGAGCATTGCTTTTTCAGCACAAAGAGCTCAGTCTGTTTCAATATAAAAGCATGCCCAGGGCAGTCTAGTGATTAACACGTTCAAGATTCGGTACTGATGGATATCGGATTGAGTCCCGACGGGCCCCAAGTGGTAACAGAGTCGGGATTCGGTACTGAATAAGCACAGATCGAATCCCCAACAAGCACTACTGAATGTTCTCGTGTCTACGCTGTTGTAAGAACCCATTTGGGAGTCCATAGGTCGTGATCGATAGTTCACTACTTTGCGTCGCTTTGCGACCAGTTTCTGCCCCAGATAAGTCAGCTAAATAAATGAGTACAACTCTCAAATAAGGACTACTAGTTTTGTACATATTTACATTGATTTACAAATTTACATTCAATAATATTTCCCATAGCATATAACCCAAATTCATACTATTAATAAATTATATTGTACAATCACTCAACATTTCCCTTCATGAAATTCAACATGTACAAATAAATGCCAACCCTTCCGGGCAAGTGGCGAAAATTTAAATAAGCGAGATGTGAATAAGGTAACAATATCAAAGATTTTCACCCTGGGGCTTTTCACGCTCGGGCCTGTTAATACAGTTACTATATCCGTTTGTAAACAATTCGTCCGATTATCGTTCGTAAGGAACCACACACCACGGTTCCACTAAAAGGAGTTCTGGATGTCGTTGGTCGGTAATCGTTCATGAGTTCAGTTTGGGTTGCACTACGTCGATCCGAATTTCTGTCATCAGCGGTCGTTGGTCATCGGCTGTCTATCATCGTCTCGTAGTTGATTCTAGTCCTTGAATTATGATCTCAACTGGTTCCTTCATCTAATAGCAAATATTGAAAGGTATTACTTGCACTCGTTCAGGCGGTGGTTATTCAGCATTAGCCTCGATCTTTCCTTCACATGTCCTTCGTCGCGCTGTAGTAACTTCTTTCTTTTTATGCGTCCACTTCGATGGGTGCTGATTCTTTTTCTGCCATGTGCTTTTCGTCCACGGGGTTGCAGCTTATTTTCTTTGCTTAATAGGGGGCTTTTGAAAATCTCCAACAACGGTATAAATATTTCTTTCTTCTTCTTATTGGTTGCGGCCTCTCTCGGATTTCCATTCGCTCGTAACTCCACTTATCGAGATGAGGGATGGGTCATTCCACTCATACGTTACGTTCTCGATCCTATTCGCTGCATTGACTGCATATTAAGTGTTCGTGTCACATTCTAATCAGTTCTGGTGCCTGCCTCTGTCTGGATCACTTTCTCTTCGGATTTCGTCTTTCCCCTTAACCTTCGACCTCAGCTTTATAACTGTCTCTTCAATTCTGGATGTTTTATGACGTCTCTGAACTGCAGAGCTCAGTACAATACATCCTTGTCGTAAACTGGTGCCTAAAGCGCCTGCCGTAAATCTGTAACTGACAGCCTCCCTTGGGTAGTTTCTAACAATTTAGGACGCTGCCTAAAGATAAAGCATATTAACATCCCGATTATTACAGCTGTGTATGGGCACTTTAAATACACAACGTTCCCAAGATGTCCTTAAAATCCCCAAATAGTCCCCAAGATGTCACCCCTGGTAGTGCTCGGTCTAAATTGTGTCGGCTCCAGGAGTTTTGTTAGCCCACCAGAATGGTGAATCCGGTGAATGTTTTGTCGGCTTCTTCTGCCATCGTGGTGTATAATCGAATGTTTTTGGAAAAGTGTTCTGCTTTGGAAAAAAATTGTGGATGCTTCATTTAAATTTATCTTTCTACAAAGCATTTTACTGTACTCTGAGTTAACTGAGTTTTTATAGAAAGGAGTTAATAATGTTTATTTAAAATGTCCGTAAGTTTTGGGGGAAGATGTAATTCTTTTTAGATAAAAATTATTTTTGTTTTCACATCTGCATTTGATATTGGCTCATGGCTTAAAACTTTTAAACAACATCTGTATTATAATAAGGCACTATTATATAAGGCTAACATCTATATAATATAAGGCGTTTGTTTGTTTGTGATTCAATGAAAATAAATCGATGTACTATAAGTGTACAGTAACCATAAGGAAAAAAACAATAAAACGAGTGTCGTTAAAATCAGGGATGTGGTTTCTGATTAATAAATAATTTTTAAAACTGTAGTAATAATAAATAAAAATTGTGCTGAACAATATAACAGGAATAACTTCAAATATTTAGTAAAATTACTCCTAAATAAGCCCTTTTTCGTGTATTACTGAAATTAGCTTTTATCAAAATCTTAAGATAGTGCAATATCCAATTAGTTACGGGTGTTCTAGTATAATACTAAAAGTCTGAGGCTGTTAGTAACTTTACACAGCTAAACGGTGCTCAATAGCGTGATATTTGTAAAATAGCTTTAAAAGGAGTGGAAACTGAATAAAACAAATTTCGTTGCAATCATATTTCTGGATGCTGAGTCATAAGAATTTTAAATTGTATTTAACAGTTCATGCATCATTAATACTAGACAAAATATAGGTAAATGCAAGATTTCACTGCTTCCGTTTATTGATTGAAAACTAAATCTTTAGCTTACAGAAAAACTATTTTAATTATAGGAAAACTGTGCTTATTCTTTTTGTGGTTGTATACAGTTCCAGAAAGTTTTTTCTATTTTTTTAGAGATGACTATTCCTATGAAAAGGTTTTTATCAAACGTATTCTTTCGAGAACATCCAGAATTTATTTTCAAAATAACACCAAATAATTAATTATGATGTCTGAAATAGAAGCAAAAGAAATTGATTTAAATATTTGATTACATCAGACGAAATGGGACCTCTCTTAGTGCCTTCTGGTGGAATATTGAAATTAGCTTAAATGCTTTATAACTTGCTAATAACTGATGACCCATGGGTCGTATGGGGTCTAGTACAAATTAATTGCTTCATAAAAATAATTTTTCGAAACTGAACTACTGAAAAGGTATCAGGTCATTATCACATTTTCAAAACACGACACTTCAAAAAGAAACTAATTTCATTTATTCATAAAAATATATATTGTGGATAATTTCCCTTAAATTCATACAATTTTAAGAAAACATTAGCAGATGTGGTATAAACGTACAGGAAAATCCCCTTAGACTGTCAATGACTTGCAATTTAAATCAGTGTAAATAAAATATTAAATAATCTAAAGTCACGAGAATAACCAGTTTCTTTTACTATCATTTGTAAAATATGCCAGTAAATTTTTGTTAGAGATATTAGTAAAATACATTTTCAGGAAACCCAAAAATGACTTTTAATTATTACTAAAATTAAACCAAAATTGAACCAAGGATATAAAAGTCAGTTAAAAGAATTAACACTGATTAATAAGTTTGTCAAGAGTAAAGAACGATATTTTGACCAGATATGGCCTGTTAAAGAAGTACGAATATGTTCTTTAATAATTTAAAAATGTGTAGTAAATCTTATTAATTATGATAAATGAAATTTTTAGCTTTTAGTTTACTGAAAGTAATTTATAAAAGATTCTTTAAATACGGTATATAAATTTTCTATCCAATAGCTGTATGATAGTCGGATTCCAGATTTATTTAAATGGCATCAAAATGTTCCCAGCCTGGCCGTTTATATAAGACTGTTTACTAATTTGGAAAAATTCAGGTTACCTTTTGCAAACAAAAACATAACCATATATCCATTTCCTGTTATTACTATTACACATTATTTTAATGAGTATATTCTATGTAGGAAGTGGAAAAGAAACGCATTAATGTAACAATGAGACACACAATTAAGAATATTTTTATCGGTTTTTCGGAATTAAATATAATTAAATATTAAAATAATCATTTTTAGTTTTTTCTTACATAACTTTTATATTTCAATATTTTATATAAATTTTTATGACACTTTCTTTTGTTAGAAACCTTCTGCTCAAATACAAAAACTATGATGAAAAGAGTCGTTTAAAGGAAACTTATGACAACGCTTTTTGCTATATAAAGGGAATAATTCATCGGAAATAAAATTAAATGATTTATTATTTTTCTCCCTTTAGATTATCAGTATTAATTTATTTGAATTTATTTGATTGTAAAAAAGAATGTTTACAACGGTTTTAAGTTGAGACACAACTGCAAAATACAGAAGTTTTGTAACCTTAAAAAAAAGAGATTTCAAAAATTTTAGTATTTGAGTTTGACCATGAACAATTCTTGTCAAGATATGATTTATTATTTTTCTCCCTTTAGATTATCAGCGTTAATTTCTTTGAATTTATTTGATTGTAAAAAGAAAAAAATTACAACAGTTTCAAGTTGAGACGCAGCTGCAAGTTACAGAAGTTTTGTATCCTTAAGAAAAGAGATTTAAAAAATTTTAGTATTTGAAGAGTTTGGCCAGGAACAATTCTTTAGAGATTTGTTATGATTCCTTATGAGGTAAAAATATGGGAATGTTTTTGTTATAGTTTTTCACAGTGCTGAAGGAAAGCACGTTATACAAAGAATCTAGAATAAAGATAATTCTAAATATAATTCCGTTATGTTAAACATTAAAATAAAAAAATTAAATATTTTCTTAAATAGGGAATTTTTAAAATTTATTTTAACGTAGGATTACGTTTCTCCTTAACGGTACTCCGGTAAGCAAAATTTCAGATGCTAAAACTGTCCCTCCACCCTCACCAGTTATAATTTTGGCAGCTCCCCAAATCCAGTCTGTATCGCATGGACAAGCAGTAAACAGTTAAACAGAAAAGTATCAAAATGCGTCAAAATTTTTACATATGAAATAAATATCAAACCATATTCAAAAACCATATTCTGTATCAAACATATACACATGAAATAAATATCAAACCTTTTCATTATTATTAAAACACCAATCCAAATTCTTTCACCCTTTTACAATAAAGCATTACCCCTCAAATCCAACCAAGATAATCAAGTAGTTTTCCCCTAACGCCACGTGCGGATAGCCTTACATAAGCGTTATATAACGGACATGCTCTAGAAGTCTGGCGATATCATCATCCGATATGACGCGACATAATCACGTGTCCGTTTCTAACTAATTAGAAGTTTAATAAAGCCGTACGCAGGAGAGAAATTTTGCTCGTCTGTAGTCTTTGTTTGTCTGCTCCCAACGAGTAAACATGTAAGTTCGTTGCTGTCAAAATGTGCGGGTGGAGCCCCCGTCCCCGGCCAGCGTCGCGCGATGTGTCCGTCTAATTCTAATGGATGGTCCCCGGAAATTACTGAAAATAAAGATTCATCGAATTGAAAGCTTCTCTTACTTGATCCGGTCCATTTATTTTTCCCCTCCATTTGCCTTCCTACCTTGTGCCATGACTACCGAACTGTGTGGAATATCACGAGTATCCTAAACTGATGTTTCAAAGCCACCGATTCATTTTATTATGTCATACATACATACATATATATATATATATATATATATATATATATATATATACACATACATACATACATATATACATATAAAAGAAGTAAGCAACGATAAGTAACCCTACGTTAATAACTCGCGTTAGTTTCTGTCGTGGGGTACGACATATCTAAAGATAGAAAAGAGCAGACAAACCAATTAAGGCGGACAAACGGGATGGGAAATGAAAGAATGAAATGGCACCAGCTTATACAAGAAACCGGAAGAAGGATAACGAATCAAAAAGAACAGTTAAAAGACGGAACAACGAGGGGTCTACTAAAAGGGGACAATGAAAGAAAAGATGATTGCTGACAAAGAGGAAACGACCCCTCACATTTGGGATGTTCTGGGAAAACAAGATTCCTAGAAGTGTAGGGGAGAGTCGAAGGCTGAATTATTTTAATGTGAAACGCCCCTCACTCGGAATGGTCAAGAGATTTAAGGGGTGGAAATTAGCGAATCGAAATGGAAATGAGAGAAAGGTTAGAACATGAGTGACGAATGAAATGAAAAGGGAGGAGCGTTGAGAAGAAGATAAAAAACAGAGAGAGTGAGAGTATTAATGAATCTATGATCAGATTTGGCGCTGAGACTCAGCACACTGATATGAAGTAGTAGCCTCCTAAGAGAGAAGTTCTCAAAAAACATATGCGAGATTGCGCCCAGACTCAGCGCTTCGCTATAATCCGGCAAGCCAACGATGAGAGGAAGTAAATGAGTGCCCGAGCCTAAAGATTGCCGGACCCCTGCAAGCCGATGATGAGAAGGAGATAGATGACATCGGAGCCGAAAAAGATTCCCTGACCTCTGCAAGCCAGCGACGATAATTGTCCGGAGGAAAACCTGTCCTCTCTTCACTGCCCGCTAATCGCCAGACTTCGTCCCGCGCCGTCCAGCGAAATTTGATGAATGCATCACCGGAGAGAATTACATTCGAAAAAGATACCCCAACCGATGCTAGATGACATGCCGGCAAGTGTTCCCTCTGCAGTCTACAAAAATGGAGGTAACCTTTAACTACCTATTGCCAAAGAGTCAATAAATCCCCAAGTCATATAATATAGGCTAAAATTAAGAAATAATAAATTGCGTACTGAGAATAAAATCAACTTAAATGAGGGAAATAGTATAATTGAATAATCCCTTGATATAATGAGTGTTTCTTTATGTTAATAATTAGCAGTAATATAATTGTATGTGTAATCATATATGTGTTTATGTTAATAAATCACTGTATTATTTAGAATTCAGAGTAATGGTATCATTGCCTACCACTATACTAAATCACGCCATCAACTAAAACCCTATGACAGTTTCGTTAGAAGAGACTACCTGAATTTTTTTTAAAAATATAATTTTGAATAAAACTGTATATAAATCCTGCCATATGTTAATGTGATACTGTTTGCATACTAAACTTAAAGCAACAAGAAAATCTTTAACTTCTTTTTATTATATTTCTACAGGAAAATATACAGTGTTATCTAGTATGAAAAACAGACAAAATCCAGTTACGTATAAGATTTTTTGAATTTTCACTTAACATTATTTTTTAAAATTTTAACCGAATGATATAATACAGATTATTTAATTTAATTGTACTGAATATTAACTTTTATGTAATGTAATGTTAATTTATTTTAATTGAGAGGCTTAAACTGCGCTCTTCAGTTATTACAGTAAATTTAATTTTGCAATACAAACTTTTCTGAATTTAGTTCTAAGTCAAAATGGTGCGGTTGTACATGGAAAATAAGTTTCTGAAAGATATAAGAAATTCGAGAATTTTCTGAGGGAACGAATTGGTTCAGGATTTTATTTTATTAATAGAAGAAAACGATTACGTTTATCTTACGTAAAGATGGCAAGATATTATTATCTTCATATTATTATCACACCTATGTACACAAGAAATATGTTACGTTACGAGAAATGGAATTATTTAAGTTTATTTTTGCGGGGCAGTCCAGAAAAGCACTACTGAAAGATGCGGTACTTAACGAACAATCCAATTAACGAGAGAATTGGGAATCAAAGTGAGTTTGTAGCAGATTTTTTTGAAGAAATTTAAGGAATCTCTTTTAATTTTATTAATAAGCTGTTTGAAAAAAATAAGTATTCTATTAAACTTAATGATTATATGTGAAAATCATAACTTTGTTTAATCTTAAATATATTTCATTAATTCATAGCTTCTCATTAAGAAAGTATTCTTACATTAAAGTATTTAACATGATTAAATTATGTTTATAAATCTTTTAAACGTTTTGTAAAGGTAAAGGCTTTTTCTTCATGAAAAGCCTTTACCTTTTTTTAAGCCTCGCTTTTTTATCATGAAAAATTATGATAAAAAAGAAAAACTATATCGTTTGCAAAAGCCTGTGTCTTGTTTTTTATATATTTTATTCACATATGTTTCATTAACTTCATGTGATCTCCGTAAATACAAAAATATCATAGGAGAGAAATATGAACCTTACAATGCCTGACAAGACCTTTTTCTTTTTTATTGAGAAAATGTGCTTTTCAAACATAAAAGTACATGAAAAGTGATTGAAGAAATATTAATATCATTTACAATCAGATTCAAAATCATGTTTACCAAATGTTTTACCCTTTAAGCCCAGTAGGATACTTTTATAAAGGCCAGAAGGCCTGTGTGGGCCTTGGGCGCGCTGGCTTCCGGTGCTCGGATCGAATCCCGGCGTGGCGCCACTAAAATGCCTCCGTTTGTGTCGCCCCTTCATAGGGGTAATGCTGGTCCTCCTACATGGTGACCCCATAGTAAAATGGCCAGCAAAACTGCGGTGCATTATAGGAGAATGTCTTCACGACAAGTGCCTCTGTATTGGTAAAAAAAAAAAATAAAATAAAATAAAATAAAATTTGTAATAAATAAATAAATAAATATAAATAAATAAGGAAGCCAAATTGGCAACGCCTAGCAGTACAGGGTTGAATATTGTTGGCATAGATACGTATTCCTAGTTGCCAAATAATGATTTACTGTGAAGTAATTAATTGTTAAGAAATATCTCAAGAATTTAGAAACATAAAACAAACGTATTGATATCATTTGTTTCAATACAAAATGATAAATGACACCATGCATTTTTAAAAAAATTTATTAATTGAAAATATATTTTAGATAAGTTTTGAAGTTAAAGGCTTCTTTATCGCATTACATTTTGGTTATCTTGCCTTCGACCTTATTGAATTGATTATTTTTTATGTATGTTATATTTGATTGATTATTTGATATTTTATAGTTTATTACGGAATAAATTCTTTAACGAAAAATATATGCTTGGTTATAAAAACTCTTTAAACTTAACTTAATGGGAACATGCATATATATATATATATATATATATATATATATATATATATATATATATATATATATATAATATATATATATATATATATATATATATATATACCATTTATTAACAGCTAAATTACCATTTATAAACATATGTAATGAAAAATATTTTAAATTTATTGTAATTTGGAATCAATTTACTCTATTTTATTCAATTTAGATGAAATTAAATTCATGTAATTGCGTTAAAATTTCAGCATTTAATGCACTTCTATCGATGTATGCCTGATATCTCTAACATCTTTTTGATATTACTAATTATTTTCAGACAACTCTACTATAATTCTGTTTATTTTTTGAGCCTTGAATATAAAGTTGATATGTAATACAGGGTGTCCAGACTAAAAGTATCCAAAAGTTATGGCTTATTTTTACGGAACTACCCATTAGATTAAAAAAAATAGATTTAAATAGAAAGAATATCTCATCAAGTTTTAATATCAATCGTGGGTTTCGATGTGTACACTAGGGCGGAGCGTAAAAAAAAAGTTTTCGATTTTGTTTTTGCCCTAGTGCGGAAAAGTTGCGTACTGGTGGGTAGGTCACGCATGCAAAGTTTTGGGAAAAACAAAAAATATCTTCCGTCTCCATTTCGGCAGTGATTTTTAGCAGATTTTTACCATACAGTTAAAAATGTGTATTTCCATTGTTTTGTATGCAGCTCTTCACTTTTTCTGAAATAAAATTCAGAAAAAAACCAGAAGTCACCACGGGGAAGTGGCTGCATTGCAAGTTCCACCCGTGCCCACCCATCCACCCAACCATATGGTCACTTAATTCCTTTGCTCTTGCAATTATTCCAATTTTACTCGGTACTCGCATTTGATTTCAAATGATGGCATAGCTTTTCTCGACCCTGTTGGGGTTATAACTAAAGCGTCACACTTATTTTCTCCACACACAGCCGCAGAAACCTCTGTTACTAGTTTCACTAAACGTTCAACACTTTGGGTGTGGCAAGGAAATTTTAGGCTTCCCAGGTGCTGAGCTATAGACTCTCCACTGGAAATCAAATTTCTCAAATCATCTTCTGTCAAGTAAGATGTTATTGGGGATTCCGTCAAATAACATTTCTGCCAATCAATAAGGTCTATATATGAAACTGCCTCGCAGTTGAGTGACGGAATGTTGTAGTGTCTGATTCCTTCCTTTTTTTCCTTTTTTGCTCGTAAAATCCTACGTAGTCCAAGTTCTCGAATAGACTGTCTGTCGTCTATGATCATTGACAAGATTATTGCTTCCGGGTGGCCGAAATAGCCATTTCTCTGGATAATGGGATCGACCACAGTCTTTAAATCGTTTTTAAGATAGCGTGAGACGTTTATTGTCTGCCACAAATTTCGTGGACCATACGTGCAGTATGGATTTAATTTGACTGTAAACCACATAGGTGGGTACACTTTCATGATGAGCTCTGCCAGAGTTTGAAGTTGGTTTGAAGGCTCTGATGAGCTAATGTATAAACACTTTATTCGATTTGCAGTTGTTAGCCAACGTGCATGAGACATTTTCCCAGGGTGCTTTTGTGTCAAACTTGATGAGAAGTTTCTATTTGTGACAGCTTGACAAATATCTCAAAGCTATCGCTTGTGTGTGCTAAGGTCTTTTATGTAGATTTTCGGAAATTCGCTCGAAATGTCTACAAATCTCACAACTGGCAGGTTTTTACAATTTGCCAATGCTTTCCCAGTAGGTCCAGAAAATGCATTAAGGTCACTCGTTCCACCATCCAAATGCTGCACTAAATGTCGGAGTAGCAACTAAATTGCATGTAACTGGCAGATAAACCAGTGCAAGGGTTTTCCAATGGCTTCCCCAGAAAGGCGAATCACGCCGATTTTATAGCCAGTATAAATGACTATTCCATCGCACGCTATTGCTACTAGTTGATGAATGTCAATATTCTTATTCTCCATGAATTGCAGCATCATTTAAGAAATACTCAAAGCTGATGATGAGGTTAGTGTTATGTGTCCAAGGTACTTACTTCCAGGTTCCTTAATCATTGTAACGTGTTCTTACAGGACTGTTTTCTGGTACATCTTTCCCCCTAAGCTCTCTTGCATTAGAGTTTTGTACTTCCTTCCGTCAAAATATAGTACCTTCAGTGGTTCCAGCTGTTTTTTATTTCCTTGCTGATATTCTTTCCGAATTTTTTTCCTCTCTCTTCTTGTTTTATGTCAATCAATTACAATTAAAATGTCTGTTTTGGTAATCATCCTCAAATCTTCTAAAACAGCGCTTGCAATGATGGCTCCAGCCCGATCTGAAAGTCCGGTTCTGTCACAAGCTATAGCAACTGCTGGGTATTGGCTTGTTCGTAACGTCTTTTTTCCTTCAGATTGAGTCATCCTGAATGTGGATGGGGAAGGCTTCAAGTAATCTGTGTCAGTAACGGAGTTATGTGGGTCCACGTTAGAATCTGGATCAGGAAATGTGAGCCTAGATGGAGTAACAGATGGCGAAACGTTTATTTTAAGACTTACTGCTTCTGTATCTTTCTGCTTTCTATGGGTTCGTTTCCTCACCTTTCAGTTTCTTTTAAGTCAACTGCACCTATGGACATTTGCCTAAGTGCCCATTGGTCTATAAGAAAAGTTCTTTCCATTTTAGGGATCCTCTTATGCTTTGGGCAAGACCATTTGTTAAAAGAAACACACTTACATGAAAAAATGTGGAACAATTTCCGTGAGTCTTTCACGAAGGTTTTAAGCTTCGTTTCTAAAGTTGTTGTTGACAATGTTTGCATTCCAAAATATTTCTTTACCTTTCTGCACGCAGTGTTTCAGCTGCTGCCTCTCTGTATTAAGTTTCGAATTACCCCTGTATTTTATTTAAGAAAAAAATGACGAGTTGAATACAAAACAATGGATATACACATTTTTAACTGTATGTTAAAAATCTGCTAAAAATCACGTCCGAAATGGAGACGGAAGACATTTTTTGTTTTTCCCAAAACTTTGCATACGTGACCTACCCACCAGTACCCAACTTTTCCGCACTAGGGCAAAAACGAAATCGAAAACTTTTTTTTTACGCTCCGCCCTAGTGTACACCTTTTGTAGCACGACTGACGTCTAAATGGTAATCCAGTTCTCTCCAAGTGTTTCGTAGCATATCAGGAGTTATTACACGAATTGCTTGAATGATACACTTCTTCACCTCATCCACAGTTTATATTTTTTGTTTATACGCAACGAATTTAAAGAATCCCCAAGCAAAAAAGTCTAATAACTCCTGATATGCTACAAAACACTTGGAGAGAACTGGATTACCATTTAGACGTGAGTCGTGCTACGAAAGGTGTACACATCGAAATCTATAATACTATGATCGAAATCTATGATTGATATTAAAACTTGGTGAGATGTTCTTTCTATTTAAATAAAAATATATTAAATTCTAATGGGTAGATTCCGTAAAAATAAGTCATACCTTTGGATACCTTTCAGCCCGGACACTCTGTATATTGATGCTTTAGAATATCACGCTGATTTTAGACGCTATTATCTTATTTTTTGATATTATAAATTCCCTTTAATTACCCCTTTCTGCAATACAATGACCACTTTTTATTATTTATAATTAAATTTGAGAGTCCATTGGACATTATTGTATCTAATGTCACAGAGGTTGATCCCTCTGTGAGGTTTCAACACACATTTTCTCCGAGTCTATACTTTCTGAACGCACTTTTTATATTTTATTTCCCCAAAATAGCTGTCACAAATTTCTGTCATAAATTTCTGCAAAACCTGTAGCAGAACTATTCACAAAAAAATCTATTTGAACAAAAGAATTCTTTCCCTTTATTCCCCGTATCACAAAAAGAATATACGTACAATTCCGTGCCGTATGATATAAAATTCTTCCTTGCAGCAGATGGTAGCGTAATTTATTTAGATAGGAATCGAGTTCCGGTGAATTATTCATTCATAGCTAGATACAGCGTACGTTAGGGGGGAAAACGGGTTGTAATTTTGTCAGTCAGTTAAGGATGTTTACTGTAAAAAAAAAATAAACGCATTGACATATCTGTCAGTGAAAGGTAGTTCGAGATGCGAGGAACAAATGAAACGATTCGTTGTAAATGACATGCATTACAGAGTATTATGACACCCATGAGTTTACTTTTTATTTTGTATGATGTGAAGCAGAGGTTGGTTCAGGGATTCTAAACTTTTTTACGTTTGTGGCACCCTTCGGAATGAGATAAGAAACTTGGGGTCCCCTTGTTAGAATTTTAGTTTTAAAATTTTAAAAAAATATTAAACTAAAGTTTAATATACAGGGTTATCAGGAAAGAATCATCCAATTACAAAATTTAATATTTCCCATAATTACAAACAGATAATTATAATTAATATGTCATTGTAAAAAAAAATTTTAAATTTTTTTTCACAGGTGTTCGGTATGACTTCTTATAGTCACCCGTATAATATCATCGCGATATGCCATTTCTTGCCAACACGTTGTTTCACTATTAACTGTTTGTAAAACATGACAAATGCGTTGTTTTAGTTCGGGAAAACTGGTAGTAAAAGATGGTATGCACACAAGATCTTTGACATATCCCCTAAGAAAGAAGTCGCATGGGGTTAAGTCTGGTGACCTAGGAGGGTAGCTGTGTAGGACCAAATCATCGGCTACAGTACGACCAATGTAATGGTGTGGTAGTTCTCTGTTTAGAAATTTACGAACCTCCAAATGCCAATGGGGCTAAAAATTTAACATTTTTCCTTTACAATGACATATTAATTATAATTTTCTGTTTGTAATTATGGAAAATATTAAATTTTGTAATCGAATGATTCTTTACTGATAATCCTGTATTTCCCGAACATGTCATATTCAAGTTCAAATAAATACTGACTCCATTGCTGATTTTATTCCTTTATTGAAAGCTATAAGTAACAAACACTAGTATAGGATATATTAATACAGATTCAAAAATAGCAGTGGAATTCAGCATAATATTACACTAGAGGACTACAATAGAAATCCTTGAAAAGAGTTTTGTTTTATTGATGCGAGACAACTGATTGATGCTTAGAGAACAAATGTTTGATATCACGCCAAAAATTTGTGGGCGTGAGGGTAGCTAATTCATCCTGAGGAACGAGTGTGAATCACAATCGGTCGGTCGTGAAATTAATTCAACTTAATAATTACTAGTTGGTACCCGTCAAAACATGACGGCTGGATAGTAAATAAATCTACTAATACACAAATTATACTCAACACATCATTGCCAAATGTTGAAAATTATAATATTAAGAATAGAGAAATGCACTTTAAAAAATTACGATTGAACCCGATAAAAAGAAATATGGTTACTCAACAGCGCCAAATAAACAATTTCCGTCAGGTTTAATTCTATATCTCACAAACATAATTAAAAATAGAAAATGGCAGAGCGCTATCTAGAGAGATTCCTAGGAATAAACAAATTAACGTGATATGTGCCCTCAATGCTTAGTAAGTATCTAAAGCTAGATTTAAACATCTCACTGTGCATGCGCAGAAACAAAATGCGTTTATGCGGGCTCGCGCTCAGTGAGTATCTAAAGACAGATTTAAACATGTCACTGATCATGCGCAGAAAGGAATTATTTAACTGTAAATTACCGCTGATTAATAGAAATTACGGTTACAAAAACCAAATTTGATACATCTGTAGATTAAATTTTTTTGCTTAAGACCAAAATGAAGTAAAATAATGAAGTAGTTTTCTCTTACGGACTGCTCAAAGAATCGGCTTAATAACTTAAATATATAAATTTTATGTGGGTCCTAGTAATTTTTTATTTAAAAAAAAATAAATCTTGCGGCACCCCTGGCCGATCTAACGTCACCCCAAGGGGCCGCTGCACATCGGTTGGGAGTCACTGGGTTAGTTAATGCTCGGTTTGAAGGTTCGAGTCCACACGGTTTTGAGTTCTACTGGACTCGCATCCACCTGGGGCCGAGTTCTGCGTTACTTGAGTTTACTGCAGTTTGTGTATTTGAGAAGCAAAGGTCAGTTGTTTAGTCAATGCTGAATAAACTATGAAGTAATTAAGTACCTTTTCCACACAAAAGTATAATAGTGTAAATGCTTCAATTTTTGTGTCATTTGGCTTTTGGAACTGAACTATTACGGTGACTGCCTACGTTGAAAATGTCATTATTTGACTATTTTGGTTAATTTCATGTTTTGCAACAATTCAATATTTTCTCTTTTCAAAACTGTTTTGATTTTCATTCTACATTAATTATAAACAGAGTTTTAGCTTTTTAAAACAACAACATTTGCTTCAAAATTGAAGGGACAAACAACTTTAAATGCGTTTTTCTCAGAAATATTGTTTTTTAGCACGAATCTTTACCAATATCATGATATCTCACATAATAATTTCTATAATTTGATAAAATTTTCAGAAAATATTTTAGATTTTAATGTTAATGGAATGACGCACTATAATTGATGTATAATAAATAGTTTTTTAATTGGGGGTGTTTTTATAAGGAAAGGAATGACGAATCGGGGAAAAGTTTCATATTGGAACATAAAATTTTGTGTATTATTTTTGCACTTTAAATTTTCTCTTAGATTGTAGGTCATTTTGAAGATAACTGTCATATGTATCATGTTTGAGATGGAAATTAAAATAGTAGCATTAGAATTTTGTGCAGAGGGATAGGCATTTTAGCTAAATTTCATTAAAAATTACTTCAAGTTGACCAATTAATAAAAAGTATGGTATTTACAGGTAAGTTTTTGTTCCTTTTTTAATTTTTAAGTGCTATTTTACCATAAAACACAAAAAAGTCCTTTAAAAAAAATTAGCTTCGAACGTAGGCAGTCACCTTAAAACGGTTCGAGGACTAGTCGGGCCAGGGTTCTGACTCTTTTCGTTTCTTCTCAAGTGAACAGTGATGTATAAATTATAATTACGCAGTAGAAAAGGGGTTATTTATTGTTTTCACTAATTTTGTTTCTAGAGAAAGAATGCTTTCGTTGCTCTTTAAATTTGTCATAGCATCTTTTTGTTGATGTAAATTCACATAATATTTGGCTTTTTATTGGTGAATCTCCAAGACGCAGCGCATCATATTTCAATAGTGAAAAAGTCTGCGATTTCTTCACTAGTTTGTGATTTCAGTAGGATCTGCTGCAGTTAAACTCATGGCATCAGAAGCCACACAATTAACACATCTGCTTTTCAAGGACACTTTGGCAATCTTACGACATAATGTAAAAAGAACCGAAGATACAAAAGCAAATACTAAGAAACCTGATATCAAAAACAACATTTGATACTCATTTCTTCTAAATGTACCTTTGAATGGTGATCCAGAGAATTTCAATATTACTCAATAAATTATTAATTATAATTTATTAATTACTTTTATTAAAACTAATTAACACAACTTCTATTTCATCATCGAGTTTTAAGAACAATACAAAGCATTCTTTGGTAATGAGTTTTCATTAAAAAAAATTTATATATAAAATACTTTTTATGTCTTTCGATAATTAGATCTTTCATTTGAATCGAATTTCTCCCTTGCTCTTAGAAATTCTTGCTTTTATTTCCCTGGGAAAAACTTTCTGTTCTTTGTGAAAGAATTCGCTTTAACGGTGAACCTATTTTATCCCCCAAACGCTTAGTTTTCTGATAGAAAATAAAAGACTCGCAAATGATTTGTTTGACACATAACCATTCAGGCAAACTTGCTTTAAAAGAAAATATTAATTAAAGAGTTGCATAACATCTTTGAGAAATTTTCTTCTTAAATGCACTTTCTACAAAATCTGCAAAACCAATAAATATCGTCCCGCTTTCTCCATGATCTTTCCTCTTTCAGCAATTTATCATGTATAAAAGGGTGTGTATCATGTTTTTAATTGAATTTTTTTTTGATAGATCGCCCGTCAAGGATAGAATGGTTGAATGAAGTATATGTAGTGTTTAAGGTTTCCGAATTTCAGTTTTCATTTGGCATTTTTACACATGTTATTAAGAGTAGGGGAGACCTGTGTACCTAGGGCCACCTTTTCTCAATGAACAAAAACAGACCCAGTGACCAGTTTAAAATTGTGAAACTATTATGCACACATTGTTATACCGATTACTATCCCATTGGGATTAATATAAATATTTAAAATAATAAATTTTGTCAAGTAGAAGGTTTTTTAAGAAACTTTACAAATGGCCCCAGGTACAAGACAGCATTGTACCTAGGACCAGTAGCTGGTGTACATAGGGCCATTCCCTGAAAGTTAGGTTTCATTCCATAATGAATAGAAAACAAACATATACACATTAATTTTATAACAGAAACAATATCATGTAATACATTGATTTATCATATAGTAATTATTTAACCCTTCAGCAGGCGAGCCAATTTTTGTAACACCACCAGGCGCGCGTTGCATAAAGTGCAACGTTTCTTTAAACCTTGATTATTCCTTTTGTAATTAACTTTTTTTTCTAATTCGAAATAATAATTCTGCGTTTTATGACAAGATATAAAATATTGATAATATTGAGAAGTTTGCAATGCGACTTGCATGAAAAACTATTACATTGATCACACTTTATCGTGGTCGTTACATTATTTAGCCGTCCGCATATATATTACACTTTCCTCTCTTTTTTGTGCCAACGCCTATCATTCTGTTTCTCGGGAACTTTCCACTTTACATTTTAGTAAGAATTCAGTTATGTCTGGAGGAAGAGATAGAATATTTGCCCGGGTCTTCAAGTGGCTTTCGAGAAGTTCTAAAGCCAAAGAATGCAGATACAATCGCCTTATTTCAAAACTGTCTGGTTTGTTGGATCTGAGGTCAGCTTGCGAATTGATTCCTATTATTTCCAAAATTCTAAAAAACAACGAGAGAGTCCATATTCGGAATATGCGGGATACTGTGTAATAGCTGTACATTGATCCACTATATCAACTCCTGCTTTTGTCGTATTGTAATCCAGTATAATCGCTAGTTTACCAGAATCGTCAACCACTGTTGCATCATCATGCATTGTCAACAAAAGTATGACTCCCTTATTTTTTTCGTAGCATAGGAACATAGTGTTCTTATGCTACGAAAAGTAAAATTACTTTTAACATCGGGAACAAAATTATTAATAATTATTTAGTATTTAAAACTTCATCAGGACATTTATTTGCTTAGCCTTTTTAAATTTATAATCACAGAAAAGCAACTTTGTAAATGCTTAGAATTATTTTAGCGAAACAACCAAAAGTAAAATAAGGAATATTTTCTTACGTGACCAGGCACGCTGTGCACAGAGTGCAACAAACAGAAGTATCCTCTATTGGAATCACGATTAAAATGATTAGAAAATAATACAAAGGTCAGAAAAACAGACCTGCATTAGAAAGGTTGTAGCTATAAATAGAAACTGGTTAGAACATCAAACTTTACATGTAAAAACAAACCATTCAAAATTATGAAAATGTTGCACTTTATACACGGGCGTGCCCGCTGAAGGGTTAAATTGCGATTTGCCAAATTATTAGTGAATTACAAGTATTTTCATAATGATTCATCATTCTTCTGATGAAGTTGCCTCTATTTGAAACACAGTTTTTTTTCACAATTTTTTTTTCTTTTGGCCATTATAATTGCCTGTTCTTCAATTTCTTTCTTTTCTGGAGTGTCTGTCAGGACGTACATCTCCCTGGTTTTCGGCCGCCTATTTTGTATATATAAGGTTTTGCTTTTGGAAAAGATCGTATCTGTACAGGCGTTACAAATGAAATAGAGTTAGATGTATGAAGCTCACAAAATTCAGCAGCATATGAAATGGAGTTTGATGTCGAAGGCTCTGAAAATTCTGCAGGACGCGAAACTGAGTTTGATACAGAAACTTTCAGTTCTGTCATTGTTTAACTCACTTTCTTCCTCGGGAAATTCGTTATTTCGGAAATTTATGGAGGGATCTGGTTTGTCGGTCACACTTGAACTCAAATATTCATCATCGGTGAATGTGTTTGGATTCACGGGCCATACACCAGACACACGAAAGCCTGCTAGAATGTTTACAGGAGTAAAGGCCAAAGGATATGATTTGCCAACATTCTCTGTAATTTCATGTATGGTGATTGATTTCCCAGGGTTTGTCAGCATCCAATTACTACACTCTGTACTGTAGAATTTCTTAATGTGTCCAAACACGCCTCTATCGAAAGGTTGAAGCTTATGGCTGGTATTTGGAAGAAAGGTAAGCATAACTACGCCATGTTCTTTAGCCAAAGGGATTGCTTCAATACTGACGCGGCTTTCGTGGTTGTCCAAGAGTAACAAGACTTTCTTTAAACCTTGGAACCTCTGGATCCTCTGAACATTTGACGTGGTAATGATTTCTAGGTATCTAAAATGTAATTAGGAATTTGTAATTACCCTACTGGTAAATTAAGAATTTGTGGTATGAAAATAGGATAAAGGTTGAAAATTTAATTAAAATATGGCATAAACTTTATTTAAAATTATACTTTTGCTTTTATAAATATAATTTTTTAAATAGATTCTCATGTTTATATAAAATTATTAATAATTCTTAATAATAATAATAATAGTAGCAAACTTATTTTTTGTAAGTCAAGCACATTGAAAGTTCCAGAGCAAAATATATAGTACCCGTTCTATTTAAATAACATCCAATACAAAAACTTAACTAAATCAAAATTGTTCAGATTTTTCCTCCACTTATTATCAAAACTTTTTCAATAAAATAACAACATACAGAATATGATTACAGTTGTACCTAGGGCCATGGACCTAGGTACACGGCAAATACACTGGTGTAAGAAATTAAGAGAATTTGCAGACTTGGTCGATTATCTCTAGAACTACTGTACCGATTATAATGAAATTTGATATGTACATACACTGATACAATATAAAACAAATAACCATTCAATAATTGTAATACACACGCATGATCGTGCGTAACACTCGTTGGAGTCGGAAGGTATGAAACAGCGTTTGCAGAATAAACAAAAAAATGGGTTAATAGATGGGTTAATAGGGGTTATGGTCCCCTCTTAGAGATATACAGGTCTCGCAGCGTGATTTCATACTTGAAATAAGGCAGTTTATCATTTCCTGTGGCAATTGGTACCACTCGTTCAGCATTTCATTCCCTGTTTTCATTCCCTGGATGGTTCTCGGAGGGGGGTTGCGAGTTGCAATTGTCGTCCCTAGAGCGTCCGAGACATGTTCTATAGGGTTAAGGTCTGGAGATCTGGCTGGCCAATCAATCCAGTGAATATCCTCACTCTCTAGATATTCGTCGACCAGAAGAGTTCTATGTGGCCTCGCGTTATCGTCCATTAAAATGAACTCGGGCCAACTGCACCCCCGAAAAGGCGAACATAGGGCTCCAAGACCTCATCCCTATACCTCACACCAGTCACAGTGCCTCTTTCAAAGACATGGAGAGGTGTGCGGCCATCCAACATGATGCCTGCCCAGACCATTAAACCTCCTCCACCATAATGGTCGATTTCGTGGACATTGGAGGGTAGGTAGCTGGTCCCTGGTTCTCTCCATATGAACGTACGGCGAGAATCGGTGTTTAGGCTGAACCGGGACTCATCAGTGAAGAGAACGGTCGCCCACTGATACATACTCCAATCTCTATGCTCTCTGCACCATGATAAACGGATTCTCTTGTTCGTAGAAGTGAGCGGGACTCAAACAGCAGGTTCTTGCAAACAACCCTCTCTCATGAAGTCTTTTGGAAACAGTCACTCTTGATACACGGGTTCCTGTGGCTGCATACAAGTCACGAGAGAGCTGAGAAGCTGTAGCACTCCTGTTACGCCTCGCTATAATCGACAAATGGCAATTTTCTCTGGCCGTCGTGGCTCTTGGACGACCTTGCCCAGGCTTTCTCTCGATGGATCCAGTATCCTGGTGCTGTTTCCATAAGTTACACACGACGCTGGGCGTTACATTGAACTCTCTTCAAATTTGGACTTGAGATTGACCTGCTTCTAGCCTCCCCACAATTCGTCACCTCATTCCATCATCTAAACGCTGGCGGTTACTCATTTTTACTGTTAAAATTTGAAATTAACCGATTGCTGCAAAATTACACCAAGAAATTCGCCGAGGTGTGCTAGCGAACGAAATGCGTCTTAACTTACGTGCACTTATAAAGCCTGTTTCTCTACTGGCTCCACCTACACACACGTGTAGGCTTGCGTATTTGACGTACAAGATTTAAATTTTTGTCTAGAAGCAGTGGTTTTACATTCAGTTCTGTTCTTTTCATGAAATTCGATAAAATATGCAAATTCTCTTAATTTATTTCATCAGTGTATGTGACCGTAGGTACAAGACTAGGTAATTTAATACAAAATGCCTTCTACTGAAAAATCCCCATGGAGAGGGGACTTATGTATTTAATGCCTCATTTAGTACTTAATGTTACAAACAAAATTATTTCCTAGAATTCAAAGAAAAGTATTTGACTTACCTTTGTAAAACAACAAATGAGATGATCTGCAAAATTTTACTTCAGACCATTCATAAACGTTTTTCACTTATAACTTGCCACAGTTTTCTCCTCCAAGATTTCTAATTGGCTGCTAATATTGCAATTGCTGTTGACACTCACCCAACTGACCAATAAAACCTAGAACTAAATATTATTCAAATAAAGTGGGGTGACCCTAGGTACATGATGGCCCTAGGTACACAGGTCTCCCCTAATTTTTTTTTTATGACTTAAGGGGACAAGGAACCTTCAACCTCCTTTTTTTTAACATTTTCAATATTTTTCTCCATATACCACATGAATATGATTAATATTATTTTTTACTACCTTCAAGATCTTTAGAATTCACAAATAAGTATTTTGTGGCAGAATAAGAACTTGCTTTTCAAAAAATTCTTCAAAATTGCTATAATTTTTCAAAACTTTCTTTGCACCTTCATTTCTTTCAGATTTCTTCAAAATTTCTCAGAATTGTTAATTGAAGTGCTCCTCACAAACGCGTACATAATTCTTTGAAACCATATAAATTTTTAAATTTATTGACCTAGAAATTAAGTAAGATAATGCAAAAACATTAAAAAATAACAGGGAGAATAGAAAAAAATATTTAAGAATCAAGATTCCTGTAAAAAAATATTCAGTGCAAGATTATGTTTATATACGTATGGTAAACATACATTACAAAAAGTATGGTTTTTAATTGATATGGAATGTGCATGGAGCATTTTGATAAAAATTTGAAAAATTTTTCTGTCAAAAAATCATTTTGAATTCTCGGGATTTACAATGTATTAAAAAAGTATTAGTTATTCTCATTCTGTACATGGAGTTAAAAATTGAAAATAAAAAAAATTGAGTTTGAAGGTTCCTTGTTCCCTTAATATTAGAAAAATTGTAATTTATCTTTAGATTAATTAAATTTTTCTATTTAAAGAGACGTTTGGCAATATTTTTTGAAAATTCAAAAATTTTGACGATTTTAAAAACTCTTTGAAATATCTAAGTGAGTGCAATCAATTAGCAAAAAAGTAGACAGATCATTGCCTTATCTGAAGAGCTTTTAATTAAGACTAATATAAACATTTATAACAAAACTAGCTGGATACCCGTCGTGCTTCGCTACGGAGTACATTCAAATTAAATACAACGGTCAATGTATGCAATTAATGGCTAAAAAATATATATTTATAAAAAAATCGTAACGGATATTTTTATAGACAAACTAGTGTAAAAGAAAATAATCAAATTAAGTACAACGGTCAATGTATGCAATTAATTTGTATATTTAATATCCATAAAACATACTAATTTGAATTAAATTCTTAAAAAGATTCCATCTCAATTAGTCTAGTGGTTAAATTTTATCTTTTATCGTATTTTAATATTTTCTTTGTCAATTTATTTCGTTGTTATGCACGTGACACAGAATTAATGTAAAGTATCACAAATAGAAAAGAAACCACGTGATCAGCATTTAATAAATTAAATTCGAAAAATTAATCTTTAAAAATTCTCCAAAAATCAGAAAAAGGAGGTAAATATTCGAAAAAGACTTCATTTTAAAGGAATTTTTATGATCTTTCTCGTGATATAAATTTTATAACCCTAAGATTATTATTTTAAAAGCAAACTTAAAAAAAAGTTACGAAAACAGCTTAAAAATTTAATTTTTAAAAATCTGAGAAGAATTTTTCTAAAATCTTTCTTATTTCACCCCTACACTATGAAAAGAATCGCCATACAAAGTTCAAGCTCTTTAGTTCCAGTGGTTTGGTCTGTGCGTTATCTGTCATTCAGTCACGGAACTGTTATATATATATATATATATATATATATATATATATATATATATATATATATATATATATATATATATAGATCAGGGATGGGCAGACTTTTCCAGGGTACGGACTACTTCTAATTTTTTCAAGGTGTTGCGATCCATCCAGTGGCGTAGGTGTGGTGAGGTAAAAAGAAAAGGTCTACAATATTTATTATAACTTAATAATAAATACGGAATATGTACTTACCTACATAACTATAATAAAAAATACTTACTCTTTGTCAGTGTCTACGGCGTCGGTGTTCCATAAATATGTTTCTTTTAGTATGCGCGTCTTAGGTCTTAGTAAAGGCGGTCACTCCAAAATGTCTTGGTGGTCCACCGGTCGATCGCGATCGACTTAATACCCACCCCTGATATAGATAATCCAAATTTTATGCCTTTAAGGGTCAAACTATTTTGATCAGGAAAAAGAATGGCAAAATAAACAACTGACTAACAACCAAACGAATAAACAGATAAATTGTGTGATAGAATAGACTCCCACATTTCAAACGATAAAGAAAATGTACCAAACGATTTACAGAAAATGCTTTATATTTTCGAAAAGTAATTATATCCTAATTTTTTTTTTTGCCACTAGGTTTTGAAAACAACATGACTCAGGGGAGAAATAACAGGTTTGAAAATACATATACATATACATATATACATACATATATGCCAGTTCTTAGCGATGCACTGCCGAGTTTTCCATCACTCTGTTGGTCATTTTTAGGTGAACAGAGGCAACTTCCTCACGAATAGCGGACTTACGGACTCGGTGCACATTTTCAGGTGTTCTACTGTTCTGATGACCACCACGTGGTTTCCTAGGAAATACAGACCTACTTGCTCTCATGTGTGAATTCCAGGATTGTTTTTCGATCAGGAACGGCAGCAGTTGCAAAATGCCCCCTGTGACGTGGTAATAGAATGCTTTTTTCAAAGAACGCCTCGATAACGAAACTGTTGGTAGTAGATCCATTCATCCACCATTATCAGAGTTTCCAGGTAAATGAAGTATCTACTATCCGAGAATAAAATACTACCTTCTATTTTTAATAAAATAAACCAAGTTCTTTTAAGCATCTCGCTTCTAAAATGTACAGTCAAATAAACATATCCTTCAATCAAATAAACATAACCCATCTACCAGGCAAGTATTCATAAATTACAGCGATCACAGCTTTCGCCTATACGCCTTGTTCAAACTTACAACCGAAAGCTACGTAGCAATACTTATACTCGCAGCCGAGGGTTAATTTCCCATGTTCGGTGACATTTTTCATTCATGTAGGGCCCGAGGATTTCGGATAGACAGTACAGATCTGCCATCCACACAAGGTACCCCAAGACCCCACCCATCCCATCTACCAGGCAAAATCATTAGCAACGTGGAACAAATCTCAGCCGTGTATTTGGCAGAACGTAGTTTTAACCTTTTCTCCTTTGCGGTCCCGCACTTGGCAATTATGTATTAGAGGAGGGAATTACTTGGCAATTATGGCTTAGAGGAGGGAAAAATTGAAATTCTGAATTTGAATACGATTAATTCCAACAGAAACCGTGATGTTCCCGGGACCAACTCATGGTGTCTACTGACAACTAGAAAATCAGTCCGAACTGTTGTCATTTCCCGGGTTTCACTACCCCCATCATTCCCTCTAGAACCCCCAGGGTCCTTCAGAAAAGGGAGTGTCCATTCTATGGCGCCCTGTACAACGGATAATCAAGGAATTACACATGTCTACTAAGAAATCTCGAAAAATAGATAAGAATTCCTTTAATGTTCATAAATCCTTTATCGGAGAAGTTTCACAAAAGTCTTTTTTAAAAGGTCAAAAATAACCTAAATTTGCAAATTTTTGCATCATAAAATCATCTAAATCATTTCTGACCATATGTTTGCTGCAGGATGGCTCTACAAATAATGGACAAAAAAATTTCAGGTAGTCTCTTCTAACGACTGCGTCTAACTAACTACCGCGAGTTATTAACGCAGGATTACTTATCGTTTGTATGTGTATACGTATGTGTTATGTATATACGTATCTATATAAATGTATGTATGTATACATATATATATATTGTCGTAACGTTTTGAAACCCTTATTAACTTTTGTTACAATATTAATAGTAAAGCCTGCCTTGCCTTTCAAATACTTAAACGCATTAGGGAGCTGTTCCCTCAATAATTTTACAGGGGTATATAGTCCCCCAGACAATCACTTCTTTCTCAAAAATGTGCACTCTTTTGGTCGCGTTTTCTGCTTTCATCGCTTATCAGCGGAAACAGAAAATACCAATGTTAATCCCTTAAAAGGGGTTGCCTAACGATTGGCGATAATATTCTACAAGTATCCCCTTCCCCTCGCAGAACACACAAAATAACCCTTTGTCTGATAGCTTTGGCGGAGCCTGCTGGCTACCGCTGGGTCGCCAAATTCCAGATGTTTTCCTCTTCACGTCACGTGACGGGGCCAGCACAGGAGCGAAGCTTTGAATGACAAAAACAGATCTCGTCTGGCCACCGGTACAAGAAGATGTCTTTTCCCACACAACTATCTCCGACTTACGGGACCAAAGTTGTCCGGCGAAGATCGGCGTTTCCATCCCGGCCTCCTGACTCTTCATGGCTGATCCTTGCTGACCTGAGACCATGCTCGACCATGTACAATTTTTGTAAATGGCAATAAGCCACTGGCCTTAAGCCTCCTATAACTAATTTAATTTAAAATAAACTATGAAGTACTTCTAAATGATTAGACTTGTGTCTGTCACCCTTTTATCTTTTTTTTCAGAATGACCAGCACTGGCCATGTTCTATAGCCATTAGATATTAAGATATGAGGTTCTTTCTTCCTATGACATTTTAGTACTCCATATGGACAACCAAATTCCTACAATGTTCTACATAAACAACTTCTGCATAACAACTGGGCCGTGACCTCCAGTCAACCAAGGTCTGTGTAATCTTTTACTTTTTTATTTGAGTCTGGCAATTTAACGTTAACTCATAAATTTGATAATGCATATCCTATTACTTTTAATTTTTCCAATGGCTCTCATCATTTGACAATTAGGTAGTAATAATTTGATACTATTATTATTTGGAAAAGTATTCATAATTTGTTTTTCATATCAAATGTACATATATATATGAATTTTCATAATTTTGCTTTTTTTGCGTATATCTATATTTTTATGATTGCACAATTCTTTTTAATTTTTTCTCTTTGATTTTACTGGATATACATATTGATATATATTATATATTATATTTCTTTGGAACTCAACTTCTGTACTTAGTTTAAATTTTTAACCATGGCACCTAATCAATCTATGCTATTAAACATCTTGCCTTTTGAAGGAGACCCTAGTTTATTGAACTTTTTCTTTGGCCAAATTGATGAATTGCAATCTATAAACAAGTGGACTAATATACAAACAATCGCCTTTTTGAAAACTAAATTAACCGGCGTTGCCTTAAAATATTTTATAGAATGCTCTACTTTTAAAACCTTACAAACTATTGACGAAATTAAAAACAAATTTGCGGAATTCTTTAAACCTCAATCAAAGTTAACATCAATTCAAGAACTTAATTCTTTAAAATTATTGCCTTCTGAAACTATTAACAACCTAGCTCATAGACTGGATTTACTAATCCAGAATGTGTATCCCGAAATTGTTGATCCAACAGCACTTGACGCAATTAAATACCAAAAATTTTTGGAAGCTATTCCCCAGTCACATAAGGTGAAAATACTTGAGGATAATATTAAATCATATGCTGAGGCTGTTAATCGTTCCCAACTATTACAAGAGATTCAGATAGAAACCAATTGTATTTCTCATGATCCCAATAATTCTACAGTTATGCAGCTTACTGCTCAAGTTAATGCTCTCCAAAAAGAAATCCTAAATTTAAATGCATGCAAAAATCAGTCAAACAAACCATATACTAAGAATGCTAATTCATATCAAAATCATAGGCATAATAAATATAAAAATTCACGTTTTCCTGGTACTCACCATAGTGAAAATAACTTCTACCAAAGAAATAGAAATAATTTTGTGCAGCGCAGGAGCCAAAGGCAACATAATAATGGTAACTCTCACTCGCTGATGTGTGCATTCTGTGGGAAACTAAATCACTTAATGAAGGACTGTTATTTGTTTAAACGTACTGTAAGATATAACGATAATGCATGTACATCTAATAATAGACAGGGAAATGCAACATTTCCTAATGTTAATGCTCCTTCTTTTTCTAGTAGAAATTTAAACTAGTCCAAGAGACTGATTGTGCTGAAAATCAGTTCTCAGTTAATTCCCAGTCAGCCAATGTATGTACTAAAACTTTTTCCCATAAATCATCTCAATATGTGCCAATTATAATGAAATCTAATACTTCTACACAAACCAATGTAAATAATGTTGCTGAAGGTAATGATGATGTGTTAAATACTAAGATGTCTAATTCTGTGACTAATGCAAATTATAATATGTTTAATGAGAATGTTGATAATTTGAATTTCTCTTTGCCTATTGTCAATGTTAATTTACAAACTCATGATTTACCATTGCTAGTCGATTCTGGTTCAACGATCAGTTTAATATCTAAAGCCTTTTTTGATGATATTAAACCAACTATTAAATATAAATTATTAGCTAGAAACTTAACTATTAAAACTATTAATTCTACTGTCAATTTCTTCGGTTGTGCATTGCTTTCTTTTAAGATTGACAAATTCAAATTTAAACATTCTTTTTACATCACTTCTTTAAATTCTCCTGTGTTTAAAGCAATTCTTGGGTATGATTTTATGCGAAACAATGGTATATCCCTGAACATGACAGAATCATGTCTCAATGTAAAGAATTCTAAAATACCATTGATTTCTTTGCCTCAAAATGAAACTAACAATTATACTTTAACCCATTGTAATAATAATAATGATGTTCATGTATCTTGTTTAGCTAACTATAATGAAAATGTTGTGAGTGATCATACACAAACTGTTAACAATTCTGACATCAACTATAATGTATTTTTGAATCACAAACTTATTATACAACCACATGATAACACATATGTAGAGGTCCACACTAATTCTTCTATCCCTGTGTCTGAATTTCTGTTTTCTCCTCGTTTTGCTGCTAATTCTCAAATTATTTGTTACCCTTCAATACATTCAGTCCAAGAGATTGCTATGGAAGGTGAGGATTCTTCCTCGTCAAATACTGTTATGCAATGTCCTACTGTTGTAGCATGCACATCTTCAGAGGTTAAGCAAAATGCTGGAATGAAATTCTTTATTTTTTTACAAAACATGTCAAATCAAACCTTTCATTTGAACAAGTCTGCCATTGTTGGCGACATATCTCCCCTCGACTCTATCCAGAGTATTTCTAAATCTCAGGATTCATCTTCTGCTAGCTCTCAAACTGTCAATTTCATTGAAGCTTCAGAGAAAATCTTGAGTCAGCGTAAAGCTGAACTTTTACCTACCGATTTTGACTTTGCACATTTGGTTGAAGAGGAGAGAATTTCTTTGTTGAATCTTTTAATGAATAATTCTGCTGCCTTCTCCAAATCTTTGACTACTTTAGGTCACACTGATAGGGTGAAGCCTCATATTTCACTTTTAAATGACTTCCCCATCAAAACTTTGCCTTTTCCAATTCCTCAGGCCTTGCAATCTACTGCAATTCAGCAGTTAGATGAAATGCAATCTGCAGGGATTATAGAGAGAGCGAATACAGAATGGGCTTGCCCCATGCTCCTCGTTAAAAAGAAATCTTTGTCTAACAATCAAACTCCTAATTATCGACTTGCACTTGATCTTCGACTTGTGAATTCTGTCATCAAATCATCATCTTATCCACTTCCTAAAATTAACAATATAATATCTAACCTTTCCAATTTCAAATTTTTCACTGCGTTGGACTTACCTAACGCCTATTGGCAAATTGATTTACCTCAGGATTTACAACATATTGTTGCTTTTACCACTCCTTTTGGCTCTTTCAAAAATAAACGGATGGTTTTTGGTCTCAAGACTGCCTCCAGTGTCTTTCAATCCTTAATTGACTCAGTGCTAGATGAAATTCATCTGCCTGGGATTTTTGCCTATCAAGATGACATTGTCATTGGCTCAAACAGTTTTCAGGAAACTTTGTCCAAATTAACTACTGTTTTGTCTACTTTAATAAAATTTAATATTACTTTGTCTCCTAGTAAGTGTTCTTTCCACACTACTAGTATAAATTTCTTAGGTTTCCATGTCAAGCAAAATTCCATTACTCCCATTGAATCTAATATTGTCAAAATTACCTCTTTTCCTATTCCTACAACTAAACGTCAGCTTAAAAGGTTCATTGGCGTTTGTGGATATTATAGAAATCTAATTCCAAAATATGCTTCATTAATTCAACCATTAATTGACTTAACTACTCCAAAAGCTAAATTTAAGTGGGAAAGTAATCATCAAAATTCATTTACTAAATTACAAAATGTTTTCTTCAATCATCCTTTTGTCACTCTTCCAAATTGGGATCAACCTTTTTACCTTAACACAGATGCTTCACTTAATGGAATATCTGGTATTTTGTTACAAAAATCTAATGATACTTTCACTCCAATATCTTACTTTAGTAAACAATTAAAACCCTCCGAAAAGAGATATCCTGCTCTTAAATTAGAACTTTATGCATTATTCAAAAGTGTCATATCATTTAAACATTACTTATTTAATCGTAACTTTACTGTACTAACTGATAGCAAATCCTTAATTAATTACAAACATACTGCTTCACCAACTGATATAACTACTCGATGGCTCATGGAACTTAGTGAATATTCATTTAATTTTGTCCATGTTCCTGGTAAACATAATGTACTTGCTGATTTCTTTTCTCGTTTTGATGAAAATCCACCTTGTGAAACTGTGTCTACTAATCCTTCGTTACTTCAATCTGAAGAAGTACTCCCTATTGTTTCCTATGTTGATTCTAATATTCCTCATGTTGATAATAATACTTGTAATGATGTTCTTGATACTTCTATAATTTCCACTTCTAATTGTAATGCTGTGTCTCAATCAAATAATTCTAATAAGCAAGTTAATAATATCTGTGCTTCTCATAATATTGATGCCAATCAAGCTGATGATAATAATAATAATCCATGTTTGGAAATTTCAACTCAAACTTTTCTAAATGAACAAATTAATGATGTTAAATTAAATATTGTTCGAAATTCCTTAAATTCTAAACGAAAACATATTTCTAAAAAGTTGCAATTTTTCTATATTCATCCTGAAACTAAGTTACTTTGCTGGGACAACAAATTTTCTAATAATTCATCTCCCCACAATATCATTGTTGTTCCTGATTCACTAAAAGCAAAAATTTTAAATATAATGCACTTACCTCATTTTGGCATAGACAAAACTTATTCCCTACTTAAATTACGTTACCATTGGAAAGGTATGTATGCTGATACTGTAAATTTCATTAATTCTTGTCATACTTGCATTAAACAAAAACAACATAATATTCCAAAAGCTCCTTTTCAATCTATTCCTATTCCAAATTCTCCGAATCAAATTATTGCTATGGATATTTTAGGTCCCTTACAAAATTCTCAGTATATCCTAACTATAATTGATCATTTTTCCA
This sequence comes from Dolomedes plantarius, assembly GCA_907164885.2. Taxonomy (NCBI): domain Eukaryota; kingdom Metazoa; phylum Arthropoda; class Arachnida; order Araneae; family Dolomedidae; genus Dolomedes; species Dolomedes plantarius. The sequence continues at coordinate 115,234,497 of OU015498.1, read as the reverse complement.
GACACATGCAATTATATCCACTTTCAAAAATTACTTCTGAGGCTGTTACTGACTCTCTTTTCAATTACATTTCAACTTTTGGTCGTCCATCTACTATTTTAACTGATTTAGGAACTCAGTTCACTTCTGAGGTTTTCAATAAATTTTCTTCTTCATTGGGTATAAATTTGTCTCATGCGTCTTCTGGACATCCACAGGCGAATGGCATCTGTGAACGTATAAATACTTCTATCAAATCTACTATCAACTCATTACTCGAATCTAAGGTCAATTTCAAACATGCTGTACTCATTCATCAAAATTTGTACAATGGTTCTGTTCATTCTTCCACTAACTTTGCTCCTAACATGTTACATTTTGCCAGGGAACTTTCCCTCCTTTTTGATACCTTTAATAACAGTGTTAATATTGAACAATTAGATAAGTCTGTTTACTTACATAACATTTTGTCATCATTAAAACACATCTATCAGTCAGTAATTGAAAATCTTAAAGTTAAACAAATTAATCAAGCTGATAAGCAACTTCCTCATGCTAAACTACGTCAATTTCATATTGGTGATGTTGTTTATTTAAAATCTAAACACTTGTTCCATAAAAAGTTTACTGGACCATATGAAATAGTCACTCGGCATTCATTGGTCACTTATTCTATAAGGATACTAAATAATCCTTCTGCTCATATATTTAAAATACATACTGATAGACTTTTATTAGCTCCTCCACGTAAAGCTTACTTAAAACAAACAGGTAACAATACCTCTCTAAATGAACAACCTACTAATCGCCAACACAGGACGAGATACTATTTGAGAACGAGAATTTAAATTTTTGTATATATAATTGTTTAGTTGAGTCGCGACACTAGACAGTTATAATGTATGTGTTGTTGTGTCCTAGCCTTTCTTTACGCTGGCGTAGATTGGCCTTTCGTATGTTATGTTTGTGTATATGTAAACAAATTCTCAAATCTTTTATTTTCTTTTGCTCTGTCAAGGCATATCTTCTGTACAACTAATAAGTATAATCTTAACAACTACACATATAATGCTAGTGATGCTGATTGCAATTTATTATGTAAACAACTACACCACTGGTCATGTACATCTTTTCTTTTTGTTAATACACCATTCATATCACAGTAATTGTGATGTCAAATGATGAGCAGGTGTTTAAAAGGTATGTTTACAATTTAACTAACTTTTTTTGTGCCAGAACTCATAATGTTAATTTTAAATTAGTCCATACATTGATTTGACTATACACGGTACCTTGTTGACTGGTCAGGAACCCCACTTACGATCATGTAAAATTTTTTTGGTGAACATTTCACCTCTCCTTGGCAACATTTTCCCATCTCATATTATATACATATATTATTTTGTTTACTTTTTTTATTTTTATTTCTCATGATTTCTGTAACATATGCATATATATATCAATTACTTCAAATTTTTGTAACAATTGAGGGATGTGTTCTTTTTGCACACAATGTGAGGTGATTTTGTTTGCATCCTGTACAATGGGACTGTTTCGAAGTGAATTGTATACACTAGTGTAAATCATTTTTGTGACACCAAGCATGTGTTCACTCTGAGGACTGCAGCCTCTTTTGTCTTTGTTTTCGTCTGTGATGATACCAGAGCGTACTCACAATTCGATATATCTTTTGTGCATCTTGTCATCCCAGGAGCAACTGCACTGTTACGATGTAAGTCCACTTAAAGTAGTGGCATTTAAAAACTTACGTAAGGTAGTCATCCTAGCGAGCTACTCTTCTTTTTTTCTTTTGTAGTTATCCTCACATAGGAGCTACTCACCACTCAAAGCAGTGGTGTTTGACAAGTCCCTCAACATCATAAAATCCTCATCCTCATTCACCCTCATTCAAGTGTTATTCAAATGTATTCCACTGCTATAATATGATAGATATCAGTGTATTTATTTTTATGTTATTTTATTACTTGCTTATCATATGCTATATATATATAGATACATTTTACCACTGCATTAAATATTTTTTAGGGGAAATGTTGTCCAGTTTGTTGTCCAGTATGTTGGCCACTTTTGCTCCACTTAGGTGGTAATTTTTTTGTTTTGATTATGCATCGGTACATAGATATAACTTTTTGGCGTTACGCCATTTTTTTTTTTTGGTTGGTAATCATGTTTACCTACTATTTTTTTGTGTGTCTGCGGGGGTGAATGTCGTAACGTTTTGAAACCCTTATTAACTTTTGTTACAATATTAATAGTAAAGCCTGCCTTGCCTTTCAAATACTTAAACGCATTAGGGAGCTGTTCCCTCAATAATTTTACAGGGGTATATAGTCCCCCAGACAATCACTTCTTTCTCAAAAATGTGCACTCTTTTGGTCGCGTTTTCTGCTTTCATCGCTTATCAGCGGAAACAGAAAATACCAATGTTAATCCCTTAAAAGGGGTTGCCTAACGATTGGCGATAATATTCTACAAGTATCCCCTTCCCCTCGCAGAACACACAAAATAACCCTTTGTCTGATAGCTTTGGCGGAGCCTGCTGGCTACCGCTGGGTCGCCAAATTCCAGATGTTTTCCTCTTCACGTCACGTGACGGGGCCAGCACAGGAGCGAAGCTTTGAATGACAAAAACAGATCTCGTCTGGCCACCGGTACAAGAAGATGTCTTTTCCCACACAACTATCTCCGACTTACGGGACCAAAGTTGTCCGGCGAAGATCGGCGTTTCCATCCCGGCCTCCTGACTCTTCATGGCTGATCCTTGCTGACCTGAGACCATGCTCGACCATGTACAATTTTTGTAAATGGCAATAAGCCACTGGCCTTAAGCCTCCTATAACTAATTTAATTTAAAATAAACTATGAAGTACTTCTAAATGATTAGACTTGTGTCTGTCACCCTTTTATCTTTTTTTTCAGAATGACCAGCACTGGCCATGTTCTATAGCCATTAGATATTAAGATATGAGGTTCTTTCTTCCTATGACATTTTAGTACTCCATATGGACAACCAAATTCCTACAATGTTCTACATAAACAACTTCTGCATAACATATATATACATATATATATACATATATATATATACATATATATATATACATATATATATACATATATATGTATATATATATGTATATATATATATATATATACATATATATATATATACATATATATATACATATATATATATACATACATATATATATATATATATATATATATATATATATATATATATATATATATATATATATATATATATATATATATATATATATATACATACATACATACATATATATATATATATATATATACACGTCAAAATTTTGGCGCATTTTGGTACTTTTCTGTTTAACTGTTTACTGTTTGCCCAAGTGATACAGACTGGGTTTGGCACTGCCAAAATTATTACTCGCGACGACGGATGGTTTTAGCGTCTGAAATTTTGCTCTCTGGAAGACCGTTATGGAGGAACGTAATCGTACGTTGAAGTAAGGACGGGAACAAATGCATATTTTTAGAAGATATTGGCCCAGCATGTAAGTTTATTTTGGCTAAAATATTTCGAAGGAAAGATGTTAATTGTGCTTAGAACACAGTAAAATTTTATTAAATCATTTAACCCCCAGTCTGCTGGTGTTTGTTTTATAGGATAGGAAACTCTTCCCTAAAACTCGTTCTAAATTGTCCAATGACGGCTCGGTGAAATTTTAGTCTCATAAGCATGAAGCCATGACAGCCAAAAAACCTCACTGTGAATGTTTCACAAGTCACTATGTGACCACTTTCACTTGATGAATGTGGATAGTGTCATTTTCCTGGAACAAGGCAGTCGTGTTATAAAAGCAGTGTGTCATCATGAGATAATGATTATTTATAAAAGCTAACAATCACACTTCCTTCTAGTACGACACGTGGACCAAAATCATACCACGCGAAAGCACGTCAGATTATTAAAAATCCACCAAACATTCTTTCTTACTCGGCACCAAACACTCTGCTTGTTCCTTGTGTCTGAAAATTAAAAGGATTGTACAAGTAAAGTTCTTGAAAATAAGCCATCCTCATATCGCTTCTGTAACTTAATGTTTATATCTTCAACTTGCGTGGTCTTTGGCAGAGAAAAGTTACGAGAAAGAATTGTAATTTTAAAACTGTACAATCTAATTTCTTTCTTTCAAAAGATAGACATAGAGACTGTAGTTTTAAGTTTACATTTCAATTCGAAATATAGATCTTCTAATGGGAAGCCCAATGCTTATTTAGAATTCTTAAAATGACTACAAATTGTGAACGAATGAATTTTTAAAAAAATGACTTAGCAACAATTCAGCATTAAATCATAAAAAATGCTATTTCATATTTAAATAAATTCAGTTCCAAATAGGGACAAATCAGAAATTGATAGTAAAAATTTTGCTTAGAGCTTTTTTTTTTATAATTTAAAGCATTTCTTTGATCAACACAACGCTCTGGTTTATTCTTCCAAGAAAGTGTTTATAAATAAACTAAATTTTTTATGTTCCCTTTCATTGTCAAAATTTACGTTGAAAGAAACGGATGATATGATTCAGCGCTAATTAGCACTCCAAACTAGTGAAGTTTTCAAATCGATAAACGTGCTGGAGCATCTTACTGATTAAACATTTTTCGCGGAGATCTTTTTGTATAAAGATTCTAGCAACTATTAAAGTCTCACAAGTATAAAAAATAACTCTTTAGCTTAGATAATGACTACAGCATTAATTTAGGCAAGTCGTGATAAAGCTTGCATTTTTGCTCACTTACTGTGCAATAAGTAATACTGTATGTGAATTATTCAGTTAAGTGTCTTTGGAAGGATTGTTATGGCTGCAATTGAGGGAGTGAGGCGAATATTATTTCCGATAAATGAGCTATATTATTAGCAGAAAATTAATTGGTTATGCATAAACGCTTGTTGCATCCGTCATACATACCTGATCTAAATATCAGAAATATTTGTGAGGTAACTATAAAATTTTTTATTTCAGTTTTGCATTTTGAGTTCATAATAAAAATTGATGTTTGTGTATCATGAAGAGCAATGTTTTAATAACATAAATATTCAAGCACTTTATAACAGAGTTGAAAAATCAAAATTAAGAAGTAATCTATGCCTTAGCAATTTTTATTTACCGTATTTTTTTGGAACATAAGACGAACGTTTTGACATAAAAAAGCGACTTAAAATTAGGGTACGTCTTAAGCTCGGAAGGTAACATTCAAATAAAATGAATATTATTATATATGTGTGGGCTGAGATGGCAAAATGTTATAAGAAACTTTTCTTAAAAAAATTGAGTTTTTCACATTGCGAATTCTCGTTCGCCGATATTTTCTATTTACTGTAAGTAATAGCCAACTATTTTTCCGAAACATTGGTTCTACGTTTGCTCATGTAAAAGGGGGCTTGGGGTGCCTTGTGTGGATGACGGATCTGTACCGATTGTCCGGCATCCTCGACCCCCACAGCAATGAATAGCACCGAACCTGGGAAATTAACCTCCGTCTGCGTATTCAGGTATTGCTACGTAGCGGCTGGTCTTCAGTGCTTTCAATGGCCGATACTCGAAAGAGGAGAGGGCCGAGGAGTTAATACGACTTGCTCATGTAAAACAAATTATTAATATTTCATGACATCTTGAATATTAGAATTGCTGTCACGTAAATTTCTTATAACATTATATATATATATATATATTATTTATTATATTTGTTACCGTAAGACGGGGTTACTCCGTGATTGCAGGGGTAACTTTGTGACACATATTAATTTTTTTCGTATTTCGGATAATGCGGCACGCCCGTGATACCGGGAATGCAAAGAACAGCACCAACATACAGAGACGCGTAGTGGCCAGTGTCCGAAGCTTCTACGCGCCATTTGTCTTCGCTGGCCAGTGTATTTTCACCTTATACAACTAACTACCACAGGTAATTTTTTTATTGTCAATATGTTGGTTAGATTGTAAAGCAATATAACTTTTGTGTAGTGATATTTCCGAGAAATATGAGAACATAACCTAAATAACGAAAAGTGACGGGGTTACTTTGTGACACATTGACACTGTCACAAAATAACCCACGAAGTCGACCCACCTCCTCCAGCCGCACGATGTTGCAACTTTCCGCCCTCTAAAATACCACTGGAGAGAAAGAAGTATTGACTATCTGGAAGAAAACTACCCGAAGGAGCAGAATGTGTCGAAAGACGAATTTCCTCATCTTCTCAAAGAACTAATGGCTGCCCTGAGCACTCGAGGCCTCTTTGATGTCGAAGATATAGATGTATCTATCTAATATTTGTAATAGGTATATGTGACAATTATTAATTGGGGGGGGAGGAGTTGGTTGCGTTGTGTTGTAGTAGAGACATTATATTAAAAAGATGGCTGACAATAATGTTACAACAGATACCTCCTTTCATGTAGAACTGTAAAAGTAAAAGGACACAAAATGACAGAGTATGACTAAAATTCTTAATGATCATTAGGTTTATTAATTATAGCAGGAAGGAACTTTAGTGGACTTATGGTCCGTGGCTTATTGCCATTAATTACAGTAATATACATTGGAGATACTAGGTCGGATCATGAGGACGGCATATCAGCGGGAATCGCTGCAGGCACACAACCGAGAAGGGCATCGGGCTTTCATCTCCCAGGAACATCTTACTCGGGCTAGTGTCAGTCGCTATCTGTTGTCGTAAATTCGCTCCCCGTCTGGAGCACGGCGTCACCACGTGACATGATGCGAACACCACCTGGAGGAGTTCAAGCGAAATTTCAGGCGCCAATGCTCGCGGTGATTGCTGTGGACAAAAGATTATTCATGTGGTCTGCGAGGAGAAAGGGGATAAGCAGTGAAAAGTTGGATGACCGTGGTTGCAACCCTTGTTTGCGGATTAAGTTGGAATTTGCTGATAAGACGAGAGATATTGAAAATGTGCGAAAAGGGTGCATTTCTCGGGTTTTTCCCGACTGTCTGGGGAAAATACACAAATGGAGGAATCATGGGGGAACAGCCCCTTATTGCGTTATTGTAGGTCAATAGCAATATTGTATTTATTACAAAGGTTATAGGAAGCGTTAAAACGTTACGACAGTATATATAATTGTGTATCAAGCTTTTGATAAGCGTTTTGCTGTCTAACTTTGTGACAAGTAATTTTTTTCTTGGATTTCAAGGCAATAACACAGATGTCACAAAGTAGCCCCACTCGAGGGGGGGGATTTGTGACACATTTTAACTTTAATTTCTCAATGGTAATTAAAGATCCGAGTTAGCGCAATACATTACTACGTAAGGAAAGGATGTACCAATTTTTGCAATTGTTTGTTTTGGGTTGCTTTTAAAACTGATCGGCTGGCACAGGAAAAAACTTAAAATCGGTCACAAAGTAAGCCCATCTTACGGTATATACATTTCTATCTTTATTAAGTAAGAAATGGAAAATATATTTCTATACCTAATCAAATACAAAATACTCTTTTCAAAAAATCCTCCCATAAATTGGAGTTGCGTCATATCACCCGGTGCATTTTTTGGTCCGAAAATTACGGTACTTTTTACAACATGCTTTATTGTAGCTGAAAGGCTCTAAAACGGGCCCTTTTGTTCTATAAAATAAATTTTTCTTTGCTCTTTCAACATTGTTTGGAATAAATAATGTTATTTTTAACCAGACCTCCCGAACGAATTTAACCCATGTGATTCATTAATGCAACTTTAAATGTTTCAATTGAAGGTTTAAATGTTTAAATTGAAGGAAATGCTTAAACTGAAGGAAAATAAATTTAGGTTACATGTAATGAATTCCTAACAGAGTAATTTTAGTGGATTGATGAATCAGTACTTAAAAAAATCAATGCTTAATTTATCAGAGGTTTCTCTTTCCTTTTATAGGAAGCCTACAAAATTAAGAGCAATAGCATCATTTAATTTCATTTACTATTTATATTTACTGTAGCTGGTGATGATCTCATTGTTTACTAGAACTCTTCATGACTTCCTTTCATATTATTTAAATGGAAACTCTCATCTCAATAATCTATTTTTTACTTTCACTGTCATAAATTATGAATTAAATGATATAATTACTTACTATATTAATCTTAATTTAATAGTTTGATAGTGTGTATTATCATTATTATTATTAAAAAGATTACGCTTTATCAACATGTTAGTGGGTCTTGCTTCTTTACAAAGATCACGTCCTAAACTATACAGCTTTTGGATGTATGTATGTGAGATAAAATATTTGTCACACTAAAGTTTATAATCGAAATACACTGCAATAAATTATTTATTACTAGAAAAATTTAAGATGGCAGTCTTATCACCCTTTAATTCGATGTTTGGTTAATTTGGAGGTGCACTGCTTGTACAGTGACTTATCATCTGGACACCACAAGAATAATGTTACAGAAAATTGTATAACTACGAAAAGAAATACAAAATAAAAATTATTTATTTTCTTCTATTTCATGAAAAATAAAATGTTAATGAAGCGGAAAATTAGTCGTTCTTGTATGTCTTGTCTTTAAACCTCATGTTAAGATAGGAAAAATATCTCTATTTTTCTTTTAAAAGCAGATATCTAAATGAATTGCTTATGTATTCTTAATTTTTACCTTTGAAAATATATTTATTTCAAAACGGAAATATTTCTTACAGATATCAATAGTTTTTTAGTATCCTGTAAAAGTTTACAACTTAAAATTTCAAAAATTGATAAACTGCAGTCAATCTGAACACCTAATTTCATATCCGAATACTTGCGTTATCGGATAGTTGTGCTGTCGGAATTTAAAATATGCCTATTTTAAAATTTTATTGTCTCATTAGAAAAATACTGAACTGATTATTCCCCATTGCTATTAATATTGGATGGAAAACCAAGAAATCAAATGATGTATCACCTTGATGAAATATATGAAGTAATATCAGTTACAGTTTTAATCTCTATTTAGTAGTTTGATTGTGTGTATTATTATTAAAAATATTACTCTTTATCAACATGTTAGTGGGTCTTTCTTCCGTGCAAAGATCACATCCGAAACTACAGTGTTTGGATGTATGTGAGATAAAATATTTATTACACAAGTATATAATCCAAATATACTGTAATAAATTATCTACTACTCTAAAATTTAGGATCGTAGTCTTATCGCCCTTGAATTCGATGTTTGACTATCAATATAACGGTTCCAGTTGAATCCTTTCTAGATTTGTCTGTATTGAAGTCTTCAGCATCGTAACAACCAATTATTTTACAATTATATCACATGAAAAAAACGTAAGGGAAAAAAGTTAGATCATATTAAATGTGTATACCTTATCTAAACTTAAGTATAAAATAGTCTAAAATAGTAATATCAATTACTATTTTAATCTTTATTTAGTTCTTTGATTGTGTGTATTATTATTATTATTAAAAATATTACGCTTTACCAACATGTTAATGGGTCTTTCTTCCGTACAGAGATCACACCCTAAACTACAGTTACAGTTTTTACATGTATGTGAGATAAAATATTTATTACACAATTATATTATCCAAATATACTGTAATAAATTATTTACTACTCTAAAATTTAGGATCGCAGTCTTATCGCCCTTTAATTCGATGTTTGACTATCAATATAACGATTCCAGTTGAATCCTTTCTATTGAAGTCTTATTTGTCTGTATTGAAGTCTTCAGCATCGTAACAACTAATTATTTTACAATTATATTAATTGAAAAAGAAAGTAAGGGAAAAAAGTTAAATCAGATTAAAAGTGTATACCTTAACTAAACTTATTCAATTCTCGCCAACTAGTCATGTATGCAGTAGAAACTAATTTCCGATGCTGCAGGTACTATTTATTCCACAGCTGGCGAACCTATGGCACACGTGCCAGAAGGGGTATAAAAAAGAAATTTTCTGCCACTCATGGGGTCGATTTTTGGCAAAGTTGAATTCGGAGGACCTTGAAGTATGATTAATAGGTTTCCAATCCAGTTCTATATTGAATCAAAAGCTTGTCGATTTGAGAAATGATCTGGAAACTGATGGAATCGAGCGGATATCGGACAAGAGAGTGGTAAAAAGGTCTGAAATGAAATTGTGGACAGTTCAAATTTCAAAGTTGAAGATTTCATTTACTTGTAAAAACTACTAATGGCTTTTTCTAAAATCTTTACCTCATACGCATGAGGATTTTTAGAATTACAAATGAGATTAATAAAAAGGAATTTCAGTTATAAAAAGACTGATGAATTTAGTACTTCAAATGTGTTGCTCTAAGTGACTAAATATCAATATTTATAAGCCAAATTCCCATTAATTAGTATTTGTTATTAGTTTTTCATTGTTAAATATATACGAAATATTTGAACATTATTCATTTGTAAATTTTGTTCTTTTAATAGCACACTACAAATCTGATCAATTAATAAAAGTCAAGGAATAAATATTTTTTGTTATTAATAAATTAGCTGGCACGTTAGCTTCTGAAGGAATATTGATTTTAAATATTTTCGGCACGTGCACAAGAAAAGGTTTGCGAGCTCTGATTTATTGGCTAATTACGAGTTTAAAAATAAGCTACCAGTAGAAACATGTAACTGCATAATTTATTTCAAATTCCCAAAAAGTTCTAAGAACACTGATTTAAGAGGTTCCCAGAAAATAAATTCGTCGAAAAAACACACACTTTTATTTTCTTGGTTTAAAACTTACAGTAGAGCGTTTAGAATCATATGTCGCAAGCAGCATATTTGAACGGTTATTACGTTAACAGATTTAGCATTTTAATGCTAGGCTCTCTGCGTGTACTCGGCTGTGCATCTGTACTTTCAGCCTTTTTGTCTTGGAATAAGATTTCCTATGATTAGCCAGCTTTTAAGTCGATATACAGGGTAAGGCAGAATGAACTTCCACATTTCAAAGAACAATGAAAATAAAGAACAAAATAATTTAAAATAAAAAGCTTTATGTTTTTGTAAAGTACTTGCAATCTAGTTTTTTTCCTAGTTACTCGTATATAAGTAAATAAATAAATAAATAAATATACATATATATACACACACACACACACACACATATATATATATATATATATATATATATATATATATACATATATATATATATATATATACATATATATATATATATATATATATATATATATATATATATATATATATATATATATATATATATATATATATATATATATATATATATATATATATATATATATATATATATATATATATATATATATTGATTGATAAGTTATTGATGCTGTAATAATTAAAACCAGTAGCTAAAAGAAAACCGCCCCTGAACAATGGTTACTAAAATTGCCTGTTTCTAGAGTTCAAAAGATTGCACTTAAGAAACGTCTCACGAGGAACGGTTTTTGTCCTGCGTAAAAAGGAGTTTGATTCATATGTTTTTAGACAATTTTACATAAAGGGTTATCCATGTTTACTAAATCACCCTCTTAAAAATTATTCACTCTCTTCAAAAATTCCCATTTTCCTCTTGCAACTGCAGTAGTTGTCATTTTAGAAACAAAGCTCAATAATTAAAATTTTCCAACAGCGGAAAGAAAATGTTCTTTATGATGTGTTACAAAGATCATTTTATCTTTCATTTAACCCTTTGTCGTCTATTAGAGTATATTTTGCTTCGCAAAGCTAAAAATGAAGCATGTTATAAATGAAGAGTAGTACACTCGTTCTCCAAATTAACCCTTCATTATTAAAATTTCTCCATAACGAATGAAAGATATTCTACGGTGATAAAGATAATCCATTACAGATGCTATCTACTTACATCTTTAAAACTTACAATAAAAAATAAAAATCCACAGATCTCTCTCTCTCTCTCTCTCTCTCTCTCTCTCTCTATATATATATATATATATATATATATATATATATATATACTGGTTTGCTTATGTCTCTTACTGGTTTAATTATGTGTTACTGGTTTACTTACTGGTTTACTTATGTCTCTTTAAAAAAAGTATTATTTTTAATGCAAGGTGTACCCAAATCTGTCCGATGCTTTAAAAGTGTTTTCTAAACCATTGTACAGACTTGGGTACTTCTTACATTGAAAATAATATTTTTTTAAAGAGACTTAAGCAAACAAAGATTTCTTGGAGAAAATTGACTTAGGCACTTCATGTGCCAAGCCACAGATATATATATATATATATATATATATATATATATATATATATATATATATATATATATATATATATATATATATATATATATATATATATATATATATATATATTTATATATATATATATATATATAATGCCTCTGAGACAGCATATAATTGAATCGGTGAGTTGAAAGACAGTACCAGTCCAAAAACCTCATTTTGAGATATTTGTAAAAATAACTTTAGTTTTGAAATTTAACAAATACAGTTGACATTAGAATAATGGATTATTTTTTAATTGTTACCCTGGCTCACAAGAACGTTCTTATGTGCCCAATTGTTTTTTAACATTTGTCAAAAAATTTAAATAATACGTTAATTATCACTGGACTTGTACTTTTTTTCCACTCAATTTTTCTTAATTAACTTAGGACTTTTAGAAATAAAACTACAATATAGAAACAATATTTATGAATATATTTTAAATATTGTTGATAATATGCTAAGCTGTCAGAAAGTATATAGTAAGCAAATCAATATCAGAACACCCAAACATGTGAGAAAACTTGAAAAATTTAATAATCATGAAATGTTACAAAATTAGTCATCTTCTTGCTCGGTGGTTTTCCAAGCAGATATTCCATTGTAGAATGTAAATGGTTCGTTAGGCACATATTTGATCAATTTGACGATGTCTTAATTTTTTTTTGTTTATTGCAACAGGTTCTGTGTAGGCTTGGTTTTCTTGTAAAGTTTGGTTAGCTTTGTTTTTGACCATCTTGAATGTTTTAGCGTTTAATCCATCTATGAAATCGTATGTTTTAACGTAACCTGGCATGGTGCTGTCATTTACAAACATTCTATACTCAGATACATTAAATTTATCCTTAACATCCTTATTTGTTGATTTACTTGTTTTCTTGTAAACAGTAGGCCACCAATCCTTAAAGTTTACTATATCTTCATGAGTTACCGTTTTCACTGTAAAAGGTTTATTTTTCTACTTGTAGTGATCATGTCTTCATATTCCTGAGGGAGGTACACTCTATCATGTTTCCTTATGTTCCTTTTGATGGTTCCAAAATCCCTGTCACATGGTAGGTAGGAATGTCCTCGAACAGGGAAATAATGGTATATAATCTTGAACCGTTTACTCGCCTGCAAAGCCATTAAAAAACTGACAAATGTGTGATTTCGGTTTTGTCCTGGACATGCATCTGAAAATAGGTGCAGTTCTTGGAAGGAATCAGGTATTTTAGTTTTAATATAGTCATTGAGGAAGGTACACACCTCATTAGGGCCTTTGTAAGCTTGTCCTTCGTGATATACATAACAGTGTCCAGAATTTTCCTTCAGAATATGGATTTCAAAAACATTGACCCACAGTTGTCTGTAGTAAAAGACTTCTTGAACAGGTAGTTGAGGCAAAGGTAAATTCTGCATGAAGTCAAAGCATAGAGCAGACACATTTGGTTTTTCCTCACAGTTTTTCAACTTGCCGTAGCTTGTTATAAAACTTATTAGCACGTCTTTTATGAACAATTAGCTGAGCAGCAGCGACCCTTTTTGCAGTATCATTTAGATTCTTGTCTTTAATTCTTACTCCTAAATGCTCACTTTCTGAACAAACGTCCACTTGAGGCCTTCCAAATTTTAAATCATAATTTTCATTAAAATACTTCAAATAATACTCACATTTAATAGTGTTATTTAAATGAGGATGTTTTTCGACAAACAAGTTATGCATAGTCTTAACATTCAAGCCACTTTGCAAGTATTTCACGGTTTTAGACGAGTAGTGGGAAGTTTTCGTTGGAAAGGACTCAATGTGTTCTTTGATTTTTACTACATACTCATCTTTAATGACATGAGGTCTATTATTGTGTTTCCGACGAGCATCGTTCGGAGATTTTCCAGATAAAAGGATGGTAGTTAAACGTTGAACCTGAACATGAGAAACAGCATGCAAGCTCATAAATGCTTGTTTGCAAACAGAAACACGGGAACTTCCTTTCATTGCAAAATAAGAAAAATTGCTTGCTCTAGCACTAGAACGGCGGCGTTTTCTGTATACCTAAAACGGCGAGGAGCGGTCATTTTGACCGCTCGCTTGAAATGATTAAAAAATACACTTTTTTCATCGTTAGTTTTCTGAAGCAAGTTTTTAATATATTTAGCTTTTAAATTTTACATTTTCATCACATAAAATTTCCTCTCGGCTCATGATTTATTTTATAATGTTTATTCATTTTTTTTGTCCAAGATTTTCTTTTTTGTCCTATATGTTTTTATAAAACAAATTAGTAATAAAATACAATATGTATAAAATAAAACACACTATACAAAGGGAATTACTTTGTATTGCATAAAATATTCTAAATATTTATCACATATGATAATTTACAAAAAAGTATACATTTAAAAGTATAAATATTATGAAATTACACTTACATTATTCTTTTTTACAATATCTGCAAACACTGAACTTTTATCACTTTGCCTGTAGATGAGCCGCAAACTGACTTTTTGCAATCAGAACGAATGTTCATAGTTTTATTGCCGCATCGATTGATTTGTCATTGTTTGTGTTTGAGATAGTGGATGCTACCTCTGTACATGGACTGAAATTGGAAAGCGGAGATGTCTTACAGGTAACATAAATTTTACGGAGCTCATCAGCTAATTGCAAAATATAATCAGCACTCTTGACGTTTATACCAGTAGCTTCCTTGTAAATAATCTAAGCTTTGATAGCAGCTAAGTCGCAAATATTTAAAAAAAACAACTTCTACTTGCCATCGTCTTGTAGCGGATTTAGTTGAATATTTTCTTGCCATCTAATCAAGCACATCTACACCGCATTGAGTAGAGTTGTAAAATTTAACAACCTTAGGGTCTTCTTTTCGTTGCTTTCCATTTTGAGCGTAGGATGTTGAGTGCTTAACAATAGGACACTTTTACTTTTCTTTCCTTGATATGCCATCAGAGAGTGATATTATCATGCTTGAGAATTTTGCTTGAATATAGTTCTCCCTTTTTGAGCTTGAATGATTCGGGTATTTCTTTCTTTGCATGTTTTACAGTGACTACGAGGCTAACTCCTTTACTTCTTAAAGTTTTGGCTAATTTTAATTATGTTCAAAAATTTTCAGTTGTAATGTTCCTTCCAGTATTTTGAAATGGTTCTGCCAAATGACATACCGCATGTTTTCCAACGGTATCTTCATTGGGTCTGCTTCCTAGGTATAGAAATCCATTTAAAATGTACTTTGAACGAACATCAGCTGCTAGCCAAAATTTTATCCCGAATTTCTTTGGTTTTTGTGGCATATACTGTGCAAATGAGCAACGTGCCTTACTTGGGAATAGTTGTGCATCTACCGTTACATTTGCACTTGATTTGTGACACAGTAAACAATTTTCAATAAATGTGTTCCAAATCTCTGATACTAGAGCAAATTGATCTGTTCGAAGTCTTTCGGATCTTGTTGACTTCAGATCAAAGCGCAAATATCTCTGGATTTCTTTGAATCGACCACGAGCCATTGTTTCATGAAAAAGTTTAGGTCCCCCATGTCGTGGACCACAAATTGTCGATTGAAATACCATTAGAAATAAAAGCTCCACGGGCATACAGTAAGGGAAAAAAGGCGCCAAATTCATCTAAAGATACATTCCAATGCGGATCTTGTAAGCACCTGTCAGTTTCTGCTTCCGTGCATTGTTGTATAAGATGCAGAATTATTTCGTTTAGGAACAGTCTCCATGCACCAGTAAAACTACCAAGAGTTACATGCCTAATGACAAATGTGCTGGGTTCATGCACTTCTCTCAACACATTGCGATGCTGCCATCTTCCTAAAGAAAAAATATCAGAAGGAGCTGAAGTCCACGCAGTTCCATCTTTTGCTACTTCTTCATTTGGCTCATTTTGGTCATTTTGTGAGAGATGATTTTTCCTGATTTTTTCTCAGTACTCTACTTCGGTTTTGACGGTTTCTTCCTTCTCTTGCATGGATTACTTCCTTCTCTTACACGGATAGCAAAAAAAAATAGAATAGAAAACACAACATAGACAGCTATGTTGAATCAGCGGTCAAAATGACCGCAGTCAGCCGTTATAGGTATACCCCTTTATAGCGGCGATAATAATGTGTAGAAAAAGATAATTTTTGTCCTACATATTCTTTATGAATATTTAGGAAAAGCCAATGAACAATCAAAAAATCAAAGAATAAAAAAGGGAAATATGAGCGTTTGAAAATCGTTTGCGGTCAAAATGGCCGCTGCCGCCGTTCTAGTGCTAGGTTTCATGTTTTCTTCCGATCTTTGTCGTCGTCTTTTCACAGGTTTACTCTCTATTAACCCGATTAGAAATGTGTCTTTTTAATTTTTCGATTGTCCAATATACAATCTAGTAATAATAATACTTTTTTGTTAATCAGAAAATTTTTTCATGCAGAGATGCTTACAAGAACAATCTGGTCCTGTTACTTTGGCCGCAACTTGTTTACCTTTTATGTTGACGTGAGCAGCACCTTCAAGACAGGCTCTCTTCACATGTTGTTTCTTCCATAAGTTAGGACTCGCTTTGCGTTTCTTGCCCTTCTTCTTTGGAACAGATGTCTCACTGTCTCTCGAAGAATCACTGCTTAAATCACTCATTTTTCATAATTTTAAACTTCCAAAAAAATTAAAATTTACTAACACTGTGGTAGAGTTTATTGGGTGGTCGTGATTCAGTATAGTAGTAGGGAATGATACCATTACTCTGAATTCTAAACAATACATTAATTTATTAACATAACACATATATTAGTACACATTCAATTATATTACTGATAATTATCAACCTAAAGAAACACTCATTATATCAAGGGATTATTAAAAATGTACTATTTCACTTATTTAAATTGATTTCATTTCAGTACGCAATATTTATTATTTTTTAACTTTAGCCTATATTATAGGATTCGGGGATTTATTGACTTTTGGCAATAGGTAAAGAAAGGTTAATTTTTGTAGACTGCAGAAGGGAAACATTCGCTGGCATATTCACGTGCATCGATTATGGTATCTTTCATCGGAATTCACTTTTCGCTGGGGAACGCAGTCATCAGAATCGCTATATGGCGCAGGGAAGAGGCGGGCTTTAACGGCAGGATCGGATCTCCATCTTTGGCTTGCAGGAGTCAGGCAATCTATCTTGGTTCCGCAGCTCAACTATTCTCCTCTCATCGGTAGCTTGCAGGGGTCAGGCAATCTCTCTCGGATCCACTATTCATCTATTCTCCTCTCATCGTTGGCTTGCAGGCTTATAGCGATGCGCTAAGACTGGGCGCAATCTCCCATATACTCTTTTTAAACTTCTAGCTTACGAGGCTACTACTCTATATCCGTGTGCTGAGTCTGAGCGCCAAAATCAATCATATCCTTTTTTAATATTCTCACTCTCTCGATTTTTTATCTTTTCAACGCCCCGCCTTTTTCATTTTCATTCGTCACTCATGTTCAACCTTTTCTCTCACTTCCACTTCGATTCGCTAATTTTTACCACCTAATTATTTCTTTAAACCATTCAGATTGAGGGTCGTTTCATATTAAAACAATTCCGCCTTCAACTCACCCCTGCCTTTCTAGGGATCATGATTTCCCAGAACATTTCCTATGTGTGGGGTCATCTTCTCTTTGCCCACAATTCCCTTTTCCTCTCGATGTCCTCTCTATGTAGCCCCCTCGCTGTTTCGTCTCTTAACTGTTGCTTTTCAATTTCCTTCTTCTTCATTCGGTCTTTTGTATAACAGGCGCCATTTCAATTTTTTAATTTTACCGTTTGTTCGATTTAATTGGCTTGTCTGCAATTTTCGAACTTCTAACTTACCGTATCCCCACGACATTCTTCTTGTATCGTCTGGTGTCATTTCACTGTTTCATTTTCCGTCCCGTTTGTTAATTGGTTTGTCTGCACCTATTCTATTTTTTTATATGTCGTAATCCACGACAAACACCACTTAAATTAACACAAAAACGGTATAACGTATCCCAATCACAGAAGAAATTATAACGAACTGCGAAAATGGTGCAATAAACATCAACAAACAAACAATGTTTTAGTTTCTCGTTTAGTTTTCAATATTGTAAGCGCTGGGCTACTAGCGCCATCTAGAGGCCGGATTGTAAGTGAGAGGATAAACAGTACTATTCCCGGAAAGATACTGTTCTTCCACTCATTCAACACCGTGCCCAGCTGCTATAACGAGAAGAGGTCTTGAAATTGTACTGTTCACAACATGTAGTTCTACGTATTTAGCATTATTGTTTGAATGTATCTAAAAATGGCTGATTTTGGACTAGTACTGTTATTCCACTCACCGATTCAATTAGAACATTTTATAGTAATTTAGGATATTTTTACCTTCTTTTCAAGTGAAAGTTATAACTTATCGATGCTGTAATAATTCAAATAAGTAGCTCAATCGAAACCGCCACTGAACAACGTTTGCTGAAATTACGTGATTCGAGAGTTCAAAGATTAGTGTTAAAGAAGTTTCCAGGGGCAGGTTTTTCTCTCGAGTAAAATGAATGTGATTCCCTTCTTTTTAGACAGACTTACATAAAGGATATACTTCATATTTACTAAACACCCTCTCAAAAATTCTCATTTTCCCCTTGCAACTGATGTCTTCTCATTTCAGAAACAACGTTTCATAATTAAAATTTTCTCTCTATTCTAAAAAGAACTAACTGCCGCTGCCGCCGCCGCCGCTGTCAAAAGCTTGTCACGCTATCTCCTCCGAAACCGCTGGGGGTATTTGGTCGAGACCGATACCAATCGATGCAGAACAATGTGGGGAAGAAAGTAAGACATGTCTAATATTCGTCGGACTTTAAGTTTTTTTTAATTTTATGTTTTGTGGGAAAATATTGACTTTTTCATGTTCAGATTACGATAACTCGCCAAAAAAGGATCGTAGAATTTTTTTTTTACAATCTAAGACTACAGACATTTCTCCTTCAAACAAGACCTCATTTGTTTAAAAATAATTTAAAACAGACTGATATTTTTATTAAAATTGAAAACCCTTTTTTTGGAAAAATTTATGCGTTTCGAGATATATAAATTCGATGCCCTCAGACTTATTATGTTACAAAGAAAATATTTATATCAACTGGAAGATGAAAGCTTTCTCATTCATATAAACTTCATTTCAAGTCTCTATCTTAAAATTTCGATTTTTAATTGATTTTTAAAGAAATACTTAAAAAAAATCTTCTCATGCGCTTCCTTTGAAAGAAGATCCGATTTTTCACCCATTCATCCATTTCGCCGGGCTTCATCCATTTCGTCTGGAGGGGGGGGGGGAAGTTTCAACTGTAAACAAATGAATGACTCAATCGCTGTAAAAAACTATTGAGTCATTCATTCACTTGATTCACCAGAGGAGCGAGCGTAGCGAGGCTAGGGGCGAAGCCCCTAGTTGAATAAATAAAAGTTCCTTTTTGATGTTCTGATAAGATCATTATATCTTTCATTTAACACTTCGTCGTTGATCAGAGCATATTTTGTTTCTTAAAGCTAAAAATGAAGCATGTTGTAAATGAAGAGTAGTACACTTTCTCTCCAAATTACCGCCTCATTATTAAAACTTCTCCATAACGAACGAAAGATATTCTCCGATGATAAAAATAATCCATTACAGATGCTATCTACTTACATCTTTAAAACTTAAAAATAAAAAATAAATAAAATAAAAATCCTCCCCAACTTTATCTTGGAATCTCGGGGGCAGAATGCAAATAACGGAGAAAAAGCTCGTTCATTATTCATTCACCTATATCACTGAGAATCTATGCTGGATTATCAATAGGAAGTAATTAAAGAAGAGCCATTAATCGTCGCATCGGAGCGTTTAATTTTGTGGGCCCGCTTCTGAAAGCGGGGGAAATGTCTGACGAGTACTCTTCCCGAATCAAAACTGTTGGAATAATAAAAGTGGCTGCATGCAACCTATTACACAAGTGGTTTGAACAGCATAATGAGAGGCGATAATTTAACTGCAACGCAAAGATATAAATTGGAGCGTAATTGTTTATTATGGCATATGTAAAGTGGGGTATGTCTTTGAGGGAGTGTAAATAAAGAATGACAGACACTATTGGAAAAGTGGATAAGTGTAAGAATAAATATATGAATTAAAAGTGATATGCATTGCAATGGAACACTGTAAAGTTTTATCAATGAAAGATATGAAACATTTTAATTAATTTCATAAGCTAATTAATATTCACACATTCACGAATGAGGTATAATTTTAAGCTGATGGCAACTAGTATTTGGAAATGTATTACTAAAGCCGACATTATAATAAGTTATAACTTGTAAAAAAGAGCCTATCCACGTAAGGATATAAATAAAGAATGTAAACCATATGATAAATAAATATCTACTTGAATAGACAAAAAAAAAACAGTTTTAATAAACAAATAAAAATTTATTAGTAAGAAGATTAGAAGAACGCAGAAGGTGAATACGTCAAGTACTCAAAATTTAGGAGCTAGAGGAAGTGTTGTGGAAACTACAATTCATGGACCGAGCCCTCTATTGTAGAATTATTTAGAAATGCTCGCAAAACTCCAGCGATCATATATATAAACGAACATAGAAAAGAGAATAGATTCTCCTCAAAATTGCCTTTTGTCGTGCTGTTCTAATTCCAATGTTTTAATTTACGTCCAATAAACGTCGAGATCCGTGGCAGCATTTTAAATGCGAGTTTCGTACAACGCTCTCAAATCAAGATGACTGCCAGGGCTAAGTTGGAGGCGCTTTGCTTGTATGGTGACGTATCATCTGGACACCGCAAGAGTAATGTTACGGAAAAGTGAATAAGGGTCTGTTCACATAAAATCCGCCAGCGTTACTCGCGTAGACATGATTTAAACCAATTACAGACCTTAATAATTTCGTGGCTAATCGTTTGGAGGTTTGTAATCTATATATGTAAAACAGTTCCGTAACTGACTGACTGACTGACATATAACGCACAGACCAAACCGATGGAACTAAAGTTCTGAAATTGTGCATGGCGATCGATTTTTCTTTTAGTGTAGGGGTACACTAAGAAAGATTTTTTAAAAATTCTTCTTACATTTTTTAAAATTAAATTTTTAAGGTGTTTTTGTAAATTTTTTAAAGCTTGCATTTAAAATAAAAACCCGACGGTTATAAAATTTATATTACTTGAGAAAGATCATAAAAATTCCTTTAAAATGAAATCTTTATCGAATCTTTACCTTCCTTTTCTGATTTTTGGTGAATTTTTAAAGATAAACTTTTAGAATTTAATTTATTAAATGCTGATCACGGGGTTTCTTTTCTTTTTGTGATACTTAAAACAATACTAATTTTGCGTCACGCGCATAACAACGAAATAGACAAAAAAATATTTTTTTCTTGCTAAAGCGGCAGACGATTGGACATTATCAAAAAAATATTAACATACAGTCAAAGATATGTTACTCAAACTGTACTATATTAACTGCACTATATTCTTTAGTATGTTCTATTAGATTTAATTTCAATATTTTCTTCTACATTATTTTGCCTATAAAAATATCCGTTACGATTTTTTTATAAATACAGAGACTGTTCGCATATTTTTTAGACGATTTTGGTAAGCGGTAATAAAAAATCGTTTGCTGCAAAAGAAATAATTGCAATTGTACTATGTTTTTAAAAGTCAAAATTATCGTCTGCGGCTTGAAAGTTTTGTTTTTATTCAAAATGGCGTTTTTAACAAAGCAGTGGTTCGAAGGCTACATTTATGCTCTTTCCGAAGAGAAATATGCATACTCCACTATCCAAAAACGATGTGAGAGTCATGGTTTTATGATATCTAAAGCGTCGATAGGTAACATCGTCAACAAGAAAGGAAAAAAACTTCAAATTGGAGCGTCAAGTGGGACAAATATTCCAAACAAGTATCCAAGGAAAAAACGGACATCTTCGACTATTGCAAAGGTACGTTGTTTAATGTTAAAAGAAAATCCTCCTAGTCAAAGGACAGTTGCAAAATCATTAAAATGCTCGGTGTCCACTGTAAACAAAATGATAAACGTTGATTTAAATCTTAAGAAAGCAAAAAAACGCAATGTGCATCGTCTTCTTCCAAATCATATGGCTGAACGCAGGACACACTGCAGAATTCTATATGAGAAACACTTATCCAAAGAAAAATGGAAAACAATTGTCACAATAGATGAATCATGGGTGTATTTAAATGATTGCAACAAAAAAGAGCCATTTATTATCTTAAAAGGGGAGAAAAAAATTTAAGTACATGGTTCAAAGAATCGAAAGAAAGTTTTTCTAAGGGATTCAGGATTGTTGCTGATTTTTCTTATAATGGGAAATTAAAAATAAAGAGAGTGGAAAAAATGTCAAGATTAACTCCAAATACTATCAGGAACATATTTTATCGCCAATTTTTCTGAATGAAATACCATCGCTTTACCCACAGTGCCATCAATCTGTGAGACTCCATCAGGACAAAGCTAGCAGTCACAGATCAAAATCCACTGTAAATTTCCTAAAAGAAATGAAACAAAAAACTGGTATCAAGGCCATACCCTTCACTGATATCCCTACTAAATCTCCCGATGTGTCACCTATGGATTTTGTGCTTTCGGACTTTTAAAATCTGCATTATCCAAACGTCGTCCCAAAACCCTTACAGGACTCTGGAAAGCTGTTCAGGAGGAATGGGATAGAATACCTCTTTTGACACTTCAAAAGGCATTATTATCCTGGAAATTGCGGTGTCGAAAGATAGTTCAGAATAAGGGATGTCAAATAGAACATTTAAAACACAAGAACTTTATGTAATTTAGTTTTGTGAATACAATATACATCGTCTAAAAAATGTGTGAATAGCCTCTGTATACTTTTTTTACATCAATTGCATACATTGATCGTTGTATTTATTATAAATAAATAAATAAATAAATAAATGTATATATATATATATATATATTTATATATATATATACACCGCTGGCCACTGTAAATGCAACACCCTGAAGGAAAAATGCAAATAACATGAAATTTACAACATACATTAGCGGAGGTGAGATATGCAAATGATTAGAATTTCAGCGCAGACGCACATCACGCGCGCCTGTGGCGCCACTTCAAAGCGCTATTTAAGGCTTGGAGATATCGACGATTTCAAGTTCGGCAAATGTGTTTTTCTTGTGGTTTTTTCAAAAAAAGATCAATTATGCCTCGTCGAAAACAGCGATCATCTTTTGATCAAGTATCCGAGTTCGACAGAGGAAGGATAGTGGCCTACCGAGATTGTGGATTATCTTTCAGGGAAATCGGTAGTCGTGTTGGACGAAACCAAACAACTGTAATGCGGATATGTGATCGTTGGATGCAGGAGGGTACGACGGACCGGCGTGTTCGATCGCATCCACCTCAGCGCACCACTTCACGTGATGACAGGCAAATTGTGCGCATGGCAGTGACGGATCGCTCAGTCACATCACGAACCATAGCACAGCACATGCAGTCTGTAACGCATCATCCAGTGTCTGGGCGTACCATTCGACGCCGTTTACAACAGAGTGGTGTTCTGTCCGCAAGACGTCCATTGCTTTGTCTACCCTTGACGCAGAACCACAGACGTCTCCGCCGCCAATGGTGCGATGACAGAAGGATGTGGACGGCAGAATGGAATGAAATTGTCTTTACTGACGAGTCACGCTTCTGTCTGCAACACCACGATGGTCGCATTCGAGTCTGGAGACACCGTGAAGAGAGGATGCTGAACAGCTGCGTTATGCACCGCCACACTGGTCCTGCACCGGGTATTATGGTATGTGGCGGTATTGGATATCACTCTCGCACACCTCTAGTGCGCATTGCCGGTACTTTAAACAGCCAGCGCTCAATCTCCGAGGTGTTGGAGCCAGTTGTCCTTCCTTACCTTCAGGGCTTGCCCACAGCAATATTTCAACAGGATAATGCGCGACCACACGTGGCACGCATTGTCCAACGGTTCTTCGTCAATCGCCAGATTGAATTGCTTCCCTGGCCGCGTTTCTCTCCGGATCTTTCGCCGATAGAAAACATGTGATCCATGGTTGCTCTACGATTGACCCAGATTCCATCCCCAGCTGCCACAGCAGATCAACTTTGGCAACGTGTGGAAGCTGCTTGGTCTGCTGTACCCCAAGAACTCATCCAAAGTCTCTTTGAATTAATGCCGAGGCTTGTGGCATCGGTGATCTCCAACAATGGCAGCTACTCTGGCTACTGATTTTGGCAGGAACCACACTTCACAGAAGTCTATAAATTTAATCATTTGATACTTGGTCAACATGTTATCTACAAAATAAATTTTGTTGTGATATCTCTTGTCTTTCTTGGTGTTGCAATTTGGGTGGCCAGCAGTGTATATATATATATATATATATATATATATATATATATATATATATATATATATATATATATATATATATATATATATATATATATATATATATATTGGCATTAATTGCATACATTGCCCGTTGTATTTAATTTGAATGTACTCCGTAGTGAAGTACGGGTATTCAGCTAGTTGGTTAAATATATTTCAATAAGAGTAACCTTGACACTGACGGATTCTATGTGAACAGGCCCAATCTACCAAAAGAAATGCAAAATAAAAATTTGATATTTTCTCCCATTTCATGAAAAATAAAATGCTAATGAAGAAAAATATCACTCGATCTCATACATCTTGTCTTTTAACCCCATGTTAAGCAAGAGAAAATATGTCTATTTTTCTCTGATATTTAAATGAATTGCCAATATATTCTTAATTTTTATTTAAAAAAATTTCTTTCAAAATTGAAAATATTCTTTGACATATATCAATGTTATTTAGTATCCCGTAAAATTTAACAACTTAAAATTTCAAAATTTGATAAACTGCAATATATCTAATCACCTAATTTCATATCTCAAAACCAGGATTTAAAATATGCCTGTTTTAAAATTCTATTGCCTCATTAGAAAAATTCTAAACTGATTGTTCTCCACTAATTAATATCGGATTGAAAACCAAAAGATCAACTGATGTATCACCTTAATGAAATATTTAAAGTAATATGAGTTAAATTCATAAGCAGTTTAATATTCAAAGATTAACGAGACCGATGGTAACTAATAACAGGTAATTAAGGAGCAATAATGACAATGTAATAGAAATAGAGTAAGTCCTTGAGTTAAGCGGATTCGTAGATACGCGGTTGTAACTATCAGTTTTTCTTAGACTGCTTTAGCATGCTATCAATTGATTTACGACGAGAAAGAGAAAGCTTCGGGTGTACAAACATCATTCGACAAATACTTCAATGCCCCATAAACGTCTGAAGATTAGATTATTTTAATTACGTAATTATGTATGTATAATATTAATATTTTATAATATGTTCGTGTACTGTATAATATATATATATAAAACAGTTCCGTAACTGACTGACTCACTGACTGACATACAACGCAGAGACCAAACCTCTGGACCTAAAGGGCTGAAAGTTTGCATGGCGATTCTTCTTATAGTGTAGGGGTGTACTAAGAAAGATTTCTGAAAAATTCTTCTTAGATTTTTTAGAACTAAATTTTTAAGCTGTTTTTGTAACTTTTTTTAAGTTTGCATTTAAAATAATAATCTGAGGCTTATAAAATTTATATCACTAGAAAGATCATCAAAATTCCTTTAAACTGAAATCTTTTCAAATCTTTATCTCCATTTTCTGATTTTTGGTGAATTTTTAAAGATCAATTTTTAGAATTTAATTTATTACATGCTGATCACGTGATTTCTATTTCTGGTACTTTAAATAAATTTATCGTTCCGTGCATAACAACTAAATAGACAAAAAAGATTTTTATTTTCTTGCTGATTCGGCAGACGATTGGACATTATCCAAAAAAATATTAAAATACAGTAAAAGATATGATCCTCAAACTATACTATATTAACTGTTTTATATTCTTTAGTATGTTCTATTAGATTTAATTTGAATATTTTCTTCTACGTTATTTTGTCTATAAAAATATCTCCGTTACGACTTTTTAAAAATATATTTTTTCGTTTTTTTACATCAGTTGCATATATTGATCGTCCTATTTATTATAAATTTATTTATAAATATTTTTGGCATTAATTGCATACATTGACCGTTGTATTTAATTTGAATGTACTCTGTAGCGAAGTGCGGGTTTTCAGCTAGTATAATATATGTGTGTACCATTTTCATATTTAAGGGAGTCCGGGACAGATTTAATTTTTTATTTATTTATTGAGTTTAAATTTTGAATTTTTTTGTGATGGTTCACCATATATTTTGTAATCAAAATCACATCATAAAACTTCTCATAAAGTTCTAAAAAAATTATAAAATTTAAATCTATTTTTTTTTTAAAGTGGGGTAATTTAAAATTGTTATAACTCGAAATATTATTTGTCGAATTTCAAAATTTTTTCATTTAATTAAACTGAAATATGTGTTTTAATTTTGATTCAGTATTTTTTTAAATATTAATTTCAAAAAATAAAAAATATGTAGAGTAAACATTTTAAAAAAATGATGTAACTTATTTAAAAAAAATCATATTTTCAAAAGTAAATATTTTTTTTCAAATTTTCTGAATTAAAATTAAAATAAAATAATTGAAAAAGACATGTTCCAAGTTTGAAAAATTTATCTTTAACGGTTCTTGACTTATAACAATTTAAAGACGAGAAATGATGAAAAAAACCCATCATGCAGAAAAACGCATTTAATGGATGAAACAAAGATTAGCTGCTATTAGAATGTTGCAAAAGAAAAAAATTAATATCTCCTGTTCTAATTAAGATAGAAACATGATTTAAACGTTATTTTAAGTGGAAACGAACAGAAAATTTTTTAATGCAATAAAATTTTTTTTCTAAAATTTGGAGAATTTTGTGTCCGGGGCCCCCTTAAATAAAAAGTATTACACTGAAAATTATTAAAAAGCTATCGTCCACACGATGGTGGTCGAAAAGCTTACAGGAATCCAGCTGTGGGTTGAACAAGGGTCGGCCACTCGTGCAGAATCAGTGGGACACACGGCGCATTACGTGATAAATTTCGACTTACGAGCAGCTTTCTACATACGGGGAATGTTCTGGTACGAGTTAACCGCGTAAGTCGAGGACTTATAATGCTTTGATTATATGTTTATCTCTTTGATTATATCATATTAAGGCGTTCTAAGGATGCTTATATTATAAAAGAGTTTAATTTATTATAGGGTCTTGTATTAACGTTAGCTTTTAACGTTTTGAAATATAAGATTTAGAAATTTTCCAACATCAGACTTATTTTATTAAATTTGATAATTAAGAACTGAATTTATTATACCATTCTAAACAGTTGCAGTAATTTCTAGATACATCCTTAAAGATATAAATACATTTTGAAAGCCAGTAGCTCTGTCATTTGTAGCCAGAAATTGTAGGATTTTTATGAGGTTTCCGAAGCAAGAAGAAAGAAGTATAGGTTTTAATGCTTCCGTTTCTACAACCTGCATATATCCATCTACATCTGCATCTTTTACAGATTTCGTTTGGTCGTTATTATGAATCCTTTTTAGCGCCTGATAAGGCAATATCCTTTCAAGCATATTTTTAATTTTTCTACGTGCGGGACCCTGCGCTAGCGAAGATTGATTAGATCCAATACGTCCAATAGGCTTAAGACCGAATCTGTATACACACACACACACACACACACACACACACACACACATATATATATATATATATATATATATATATATATATATATATATAATACATTTTTTGGTAATAGCAAATAAAATATTTTAACAGAATTGTTTCTCCAATTCACATTTTCTAATTCAAATTTTTTTTTAATCTAGAAAATGAAGAAACTTTTTCTTCAAAATTCTCAAATGAAAAGAAAAGCACGTGAGGTTTAGTTTATTAAAAACTCAGATTATAACATAATTTATAGATATTTTCTTTATTTCATTAGGTTCTTTACGTTAGTCTGAAATAATTTATCAAGAAAGTGCATTAGTTGACCTCGTAGTTTTACTATCCCTATGTTAACCATCAGGGAACTATCTTGTTTTTTTTAAATGTATTTTTTTATGTATAGATTAGGTCCCCCACCCCCCTTAACCACATTGAAAAACCCCCCTAACCACATATGAAATTCAATATTAATTTCTTTAAGGGAATCTTTTATTAAAATTCTAATCAATGTGGTGAATTATATTGCAATAAAAATTTCTCCATAATTAAAATAATTAATTATTTTTAAAATAAAGAAAACGGGAAATAGCAAAATATGATTTCACAAAATATGTCTACATGCAAGTGCATACCTATATTAAAATGGATAAATATCTCTATATTTTATGTTCACATTTTTGAAGAAAATTAATTTCTGTAACTGCGTAAACTCATATGTTTAATATATCATTTCTCGTGATACCATTAAATGTTCCTAGAATTTCCTAAACAAGAGCAATCACGTCCTAACCTGTCATCAGATCACCATTAAGGTAGGAAGAGTAACATCTGGTTTTATCACGACTTCTGTTTGCTTTTTGCCAATAACCGAAATCGATTTCTGAGTTACGTACGCACTGACTAGTGGTAATTATAGAAAAATAAACTGACCCTCGCTACTTCGGCTTGATGCTGCCTTCCGTAAGTTGGGAGAGAAAATGAATTTTTTTAAAAATGAAATTACTTTTCACCATATTTTTTTTAAAATATAAAAATTAATTATCTTTAGAGAGATAAACGCTTACGGTAACGTGAAAATGTGTAGGGAGATAAGAAAACAATTTTCTTTAATAGGAATACTTCGTAAAAGTTTTATGATGTAGATGTTACAGTTAAAGACTGCATAGGTGTTTGGAGCTACTAAATAATTTGGGGAATTTTTTTTGTATAGATGAGCGTTGCTTAGTTATAAATTTAAAAAAAATATGAAATAACAATTTATGTAATAGTTAGGTATAGCATAAAATAAAATGAGACATTAGCATAATACGAAAAATATGTGGGCCCAACGTAGGATAGTGCTACCGCACTAGGCCTAGAACTAGGGGTGCTCGGTTTGAATCCCAGAGAACGCCATTAAATACTTTCGTGTCTAGGCTAGATATGAGCACGTTAAATCCGTATATCGAAATGCCCTTCCATGATGTCAGAGAGGGTGACAGAAGGTACGATCCCCTACAGATGCCTCCTCTGGGGTTGTTCGGTATAAATTGAGGTGGCGCCTGGCTAAATCGGACTCCGAGCCTTGTGGTGCCATTGTAAAAGTAGAACAGCACCACTCAGCCTACAAGCCTACAAGAACCTGGTACGGAATACTTCCTGCCAGGGGTCATAAGTAACAACAACAACAACAACAACAACAACATGTTTAACAAGATACAAAAATGAAAAAAAGTACGACATTTCAATGTTTGTTGCCTTTTAGAAGTACAACAAAGTAAAGAATATTTTAAGTGGTAAGATAGTGATTGAGGAAAAAAAAATATAAGATGTAATAAAGCCAGGATCTAATACAGGGGTTTTCAAGCAGTTTGAAAAAGAAGAACAGAAGGTTTGCTAAAACTAAGATTATTGGCCTGTCGCGACACACAGGAAGTTTCCGAAACATCAAGTTCAGAAACAGAATTATGAGTTCTTAGAAATCACTTTTTTGATGCTATATAAACCAGGGGTACTCAAACTGCGGCCCACCAAGATTGTATATACGACCCGAAACAATCACACTCATTATCAGGCAGGTGAATTTATAAATATAATTTTGGAAATTTGGGCCTAAAAAATACAAATCTGTACAAAAATGTGCCACCTGCTGCTCACGTTGTTGTCGCATCAACGTATCTTTGTGAATCCTCCGATTCAAAAATGAAATATGCGAAGAACGTATATAGAAATAGGCTTACTGATTCTTACCTTGATGGTACATTGAGTGTAGCAAGAATAAAGCTGAGTTTAAAATAGTCAAAAGTTTGTATCAACATTAAAAATCACACTCATTTTTAAATTAGCGCTTGAAGTCATTTAGGTTTTGAGTTTCATACTTTTACATCATTTAATATAAGGTACAGAGTACTATGTTGCGGTCCGCGTAACGTAGCAAATATATGCATGTGGCCCGAGATTTAAAAAAAAGGTTGAGTATGACTACGGAGTGTATAAACAAATGATATTAAACTGAAGATTAGAAGTCGACTGTAAACTTGAAAAATTTTGCTGTTATATATATAAAAATATACTACACAGACACACATATATCTATATATATATATATATATATATATATATATATATATAATCACCTGGAAAGAAAGTAATTCCTGATAGAAAAGTCGGGGAGAATGGTACATTTTAAAAATATTTACATCTTTAAAGACATTTAAAATTCATAAAGATCTGTAAATGTCCAAATTATACGTCAGCATTATAGAATTTTTTAGTTTCAAGATTACGTTTTTCGAAAATGTTTGTGAAATAGTATTATATATTTGCGTCATAAAAAGCATTGTACTAATCAATGTTAACATTTTATTTATTAGATGCATCACAGTCCTTAAAGGTTTTACCTTCGGCAATTTTATAAAGAAGGAAAATGAATAAAATTTAGCCAATTCAGAGCGGGCAAAACTTAAAATAAAAAAGCAAACTAATATCTTATAAAAATGGAAAAAAAAAAAATTCCCCAACAGTTTGAAGTTCGTCTTTTTGAAAATTTTTAATGTAAAAAAATAGTTTTCTTTAAAAAGCAAAAATAAAGCATTGTAAAATGAAGTAAGGCCAAAAAGCTAATTAAAATATTCTTCTAAAGCTGGGTGGTCGACCATATAAAAAAATCGAATTCAAGGAGTTATTTACTGTTATGAGAAGAAATACACTTGCTTATTTCGCTTCTTTAGAAATTTATGTTGGGAAACATTTAAAACAAGGAAAGATTCCATTTCATTAGGAATTAAATTTTCATTTCCCTTAATTATTTTAACTCTTTTTTCATGAAATAAAAACTCTCCGTTCTCGAAAGAATCAGATGAAAGCAGTCTTGAATTTCAGTGTAAAGGGATTATTCTGAATTTTTTAAATATTAAAGACAAAAAAGAGGAAGAAAAATTCAGTAAAATTTTAGAGGAAATTGTTTGTGAGTAAGAAAAATTATTTCTCTCTTTCTAAATGTCCAGTGACAAAAAGAATTTCTTTGACATGCAATTTCAATTTAGGGTAGAAAATACTTATCTTTTGTTTAGCAGGGAATATCCAGAAACTCAAAAATTGCTTTATTCTTACTGCACTATTTTCATTTGTAGTATTATTTTGGAAAAAATACATTCGTGTGCAGAAATATTTTTACAAGAACAACGCACTGTCGCTTATCTCACCTGTAATTGCTTTGATTTTAAAGATTTTAAAAATAAATGTGTGGTCTATGAATATCTAATTTCGATGTTTACTGTTTCTGCAAAGATTTGATGGCACCAGGTGACAAATCGATATCTTCCAAAAATTTGTATCAATTGAGAAAATCTTACATCTTTTCCTGATTCCTAGAAAAGGACGAATTTCTGTTAATGTGAAGCTTTTAACAGAACCAGACGTCTTACAGAGCCAGGGAGTCGTTTTACAGAGTCATACTTATATTGTCTTACAGAGCCAGGATTTGAACTGGCTCAGTATTGTAAACTTTTCTTTAGTATGGAAACTCCTCCCCCTTACTTTATATAAACACTGGTCATCATACCAAGGGGTACTACAGAAATATATTTTAATGGTGCTAACAAAGGCTGCGGTTCCCCTTTTTCAACACGATGATGAAGACTAGCTGGAAAGAGCTTCCGTTGATATGAAATCGTATCTTCCGACTAACCTTGTGTTCCTATTTCTACGGTCGAGAATTTTAAGGTTTTTCATTGCAATATTTGTCATTGCTCCCAACTTCTACATTATCCCCTGTTCTTGCGTTTGGAGGCATTGTAATGTTCTTTTTCACACGTTGGCATGATTTTCGATCTCGTTCTTCTCACCATATCAATGATTCCGAAATTCTACTGACCGTGGGCTCAAAAAACATGTCTTTCTGTAATTCAAGAACTATGTTCTCTGTAATTTTTTACTGGTGACTGATGTTTTTCCTGCCTTTTTTCATCGTTATGATTGCAACAGGATTCTTTTGCAATTATAACGATTTTCAGTAAACGCAGAAGCCATTCACATAGCTTTCTTGTCATGGGTTTTTCAACATGGCTTATCCAACGAGTACTATGTTAAGGGGGAATTTACTTTTTCCGAGAAAAACATAACAATCTATAGATATATCATTATTCTGCATGACTTCAGTATTTCCTGAGTGACTGTTGTTCACTTGAACTGGATATCAGTCTTGTCTATAAGATTCCAGTGACTAGCGATGTCAAGTATTTCACTTACTAATCAACAGAAAGTCACGCAGACAGAGAGACTTCCGAGAAAGATTTTGGGCAGAAAAACAAATTTGTTTTGAATAGCAAGCTGGGAAAAAACCAGAGATGCTTAACACCCAATCCCATCACTAGAACTCTTGACTTTATTATATGGAAGACGAACTTAGTGGCGAGAGCTGTTGAGCAAATATAACACTTCATTCACGAGTTTTCCATGAATTTGAGTTATCCTGTTTGTCCTTTGTCATCTACAATATCATCGTTTCTAATGGATAAAAGGACAGTGAATTCAATGTTTAATCAATACTTCATTACTTCATTCAATACTTCATTTAGTTCATAAGTACGAATGATTTAAATTCCGTAAAATAGTGTACTACAAAGACTAAACATTATTGATTCTAATATTAGTCTATATATTATATAGTAAATGTTTAGTATATATATATTTGTGTATGGTAGACTAGATATTGTGCAGCCATGAAACAATTAATGTCCAATTTCCTCAGTGGCATTTAAGCACTGAATGCTAATACATCCTCTTCAAAGCGATAAATTACACTAAAGATTTTAAATTTTATGATGTAGCGCATTCAGAGATATGCCCGAATATTTAACGACTAAGCACCAAACCATTTTGATAATGGTTTAGCGACCGAGGAATATTTCCGATCATATTCACCAATGCATCGATTCTTAGAAACCGGTTTATGGAGCCCATTTCACTTGAGTCTTAATTTTCATAGTCGTTCGAGCTACGGAGTTAAATCACTTCCAATTAAAACAGACCGACTTTTAATTAAATATCCCGGCAGTTACAATCAATGGTTCTTCTTTAATAGCTTGTGAGAATAATCTGGTCTCCATTGTCAACGTTTGCATTAAACGCTTGGATCCAAAAATGCTTTCCCATTATTAATATACTACGTCCTTGGAAATCTAATTGATTTTAGCTCACGCAGGAGGTTGAATTTATAAAACTGTTTTGAAATGGAAAATAGGATTATGTATAACGTTTATTGGAATTTATCTTATTCATATTTTTAATATGCAAATCCACCCTTAAACTTAGCGCAAGATTTGGAGAAATTTATTGAAAAATATAGCATGCAGACTATATAATTTGTGAAATATATTCTTATATAGAATGTACAATTTCTTACACTTTTATGTTGCAACGTACGATTTTGAAATTAATATGAAACATAATTTAGAGCCTCAGAGATATTATTTTTGAAAATTGATGTATTTTTAGTGTTCAGATCAACTGCATTTTAACCAGCGTATAGAGGCTTCCAAAACTACGATAAACGAAAATAATGTCCTGTCTCGTCACTGAAGATTAGTTTCTGAGAAAATTAGTAATGTTACATTATTCGTCACATAAAAGCATCTAGTAATGCCTTATGGGCACGAAGCTTCCTGTCTACTAAACCTGGCAAAAGAGAAAAAAGAGTGCAATATGGAATTGCAAGATTGCCTCAGTTTTCAACACGTTTACACGTTATAAAACACACAATGTCCCATTTCTTGCACGTTTCTTGCTTTAGATATTTGTTACTCATATATTTCTTCAGCTCATGAAAATAATCCCTGGGACTTTAATCTCCAAGTCATCCTCCAAACCTGTGTTTAAGTATGTTGTCATTGGTCCATCTTCATAGAGATTTACATTCAAAGTATCACTGCCAGGCTTTAGACTTAACTTTTATATACCTACTTTTCTAATAAATTATTTTTATAAATCCTGTGGAACTGGGAAACTACTAGTTTCAAAAATTTTAAATTATTTGTAAACAATCCGGATACCATCATAGGACATGTTCTTCCGCTATAAAAAAACCTGAAAATGTATGTTGTTTGGTTTTATAAATTATTCTTAATCGTGCATTCAAAATGTCAACAAATCATTCCTCAAGCAATGCGATGTAGGTTTAAATAGAAATTCATTTCAATTGTAAGTTGCTTTTTAAATAGATTGATTAAATATATTTTAGCCAGTTTCGTTTTGACCAGTAAATTTGTTTATTTCTGCAAGGAGGAAATATATTTTAGCCAGTTACGTTTTGACTAGGGTATTTTGGCTCATCCTTCAGAATTCTTTGTTGTTGTTGTTGCTTATGCCACTTGATCGACAGTAACATCAGATCAAGTCCCGAAGGCTATGGGCGATGAAGGTGCCGCTCCTGTTTTGACTGGCACCACAAGGGTCGGAGTCCCACTTGACCAAAGGACCAGTCCCGTAATTTTGATCCAAGTCAAGTGACGAGACCGGAACACTTGATCCCGCACCACGAGATAATTTTGAGAACTTGGAGGACATTACAGCCAATACAGATTTTACGTGCACCAGCCGCCATTTTTGTACACTGTAGTGGATTTTGTCAGCGACGAGAAACGAACCAGTGACTTTCAGATTCCTAGCCCAATGCCCTTGCCAACTGTGCCACTGTGCTTCAGAGAATTCTTTGAAACCGTGTAAAGCATTCATGTCTTGTAACATACCCATTCACATTTTTCCCTTATTAAAAGCAATCTATGACAGCTTTGATAGTTGTCAGACCCACCATCCTCTGTATTATCCTTTGTATCATCCTGCATCATCAATCTAACTATTGAATTATCAACTCATATTGTTGATCAACCTTAAATTATGCCTCTCTGAAAAAAAAAACCGAGGAGTTCGAAACCTTCGTCAGAAATGACTCAATTTCTCGCTAAAAATTATCTTATGATTTCCATTTCTCGTATTGCACACGGTGAAATGTTTTTCTCCTGTTAACTATGGACCTTATTTGTCGCAGGGCACTCAATAAGATTTTTCCTATTAAAAGCAAAGTATAGCAAAGTTTCTTTCGTCATCTTGGGATGATAATAATATAACATCAGAGCTATCATTCCATGTAATTAATGAATTTAAATTAACCCTTGGCCATAGAAAAAACAAAGTGACTCTATACCTCTTCCAAAACTAGCTCAATTTCCATTGGCGCCTTTGTAAGGGCCTGTTCACATAGAATCCGTAAGCGTCAGTGTTAAAATTTCTAACCAATCATATGCCAGTCATTGACTCATTTAACCAATCAGCGCCAACAGAATCTTTAACGGTGACGGTGATGGATTCTATGTGAACACGACACAAGGACTAACAACGAACTTTTCAATTCTTTTTTTTACCTCATTACAAATGAAGCTAGATATCGAACCAGAACATTCAGATGCCGAAACCGGCAATCTAACATCAGAACTACCGTCTTGTGGTGTCCACCAACCTCACAAAGATTCCATATCTAGACATTTGTGATTCTTCGAATTTCTGTCTCCATTAAATATATCTTTCTTGGAATTTCTTTAAAGGGAAAGATCTTAAAATAGAAACTAATTTTTCTTTCATACGTTTATTTATTTGCAATTGAGAAAATTGCATGTGTTGATAATGCTCGCTTTGCAGCAATGATAATCATTATTCCAATACGCAAGCAAGTTTTTAAAAAAATTAAAAAAGTTTCGCGATCAAAATTAATCCACAACATTGACTTTTAAAAACGGGAGATAAAAGAATTGTAAAAAAAAAACAGCATGTAAACAAAATAAACGTAAGCAGTAATAATAATAATATCCGGCTCAAGCACATTTGGGTCAAGAATATTTTACATAGTTGTTCAAAATTAATGATATTTTGGGGGTAATTATTGTGGTGTTTTTTCTTTCTTAACTGGAAATCAATTTGGAAGTGGCGATAAGGAATTTCTTGAAAGAAATAAAAAACACGGCAAGTTTATCTCAAAGATATAATAGTTAAATAATGCGCATCACTTCGGCTTCATTGGTAGAATGAAAGTGGTGTAGTTTGGGATTGTTTCAGAGAGTAGTTTGAAAGCGTTATGAGAAAAACATGTGAGAATAAGTGAGACTTAGTAATATTTTTAACTCTCAAACGAATCGGCGGTTTGAAGAAGGGAACTGCTTTTGTGGGAAATTAAAAAGACAACTTAAAAAAAACTGTGTTATTTAATGTGTTTTTTCTTCACTAAACTTTTATATAAGATTCTTTAGATTCACCTGCTATTCCAGTGCCTTATACAGCATACAGGGAGCTTCTATATGTAAATAATAATATCCCCCCCCCAAAAAAAATTCCATTTGTTGGCTTTTGTTCCCTTCTTCAAACTGCCGATTCAAACGGTACAATGGTTTGAGACGAAATAGATGGTACGGTCGGGTCGGATGTGACCCGATCTCTTTTTTGATGTGGTTTTTGGTAAAAATAAGTACACAATAAGCATTTTTGTTGTATAGTAACATTTAATGATAATTTTTTACATGAAATAAAACCCTTTTTGTAGAAAACAATTAAACAACGAATTGTAATTTTGTTAAACAAAGAAAATCTCTTTGTCATTTATATAGAATGTTGCATATATTAGGTCTAATATGTAATTTAGTCTACCTAGTTTTAGAAGTTAGTGACACCAACTTTCCGAGCACAAAAATCTTAAAAATAATATATACTGACATTTTCGGCCTTCAAAATCGAAATAAAAAATTTAAAAATCTAAAATTAAATATGTGTTTAACAAAGAAATATCACAAGTCTAGTAAATTGAGCTTCTTATTTTTTTGGTTAAATATCTATACTTACCACTTCCAAAGAGAGTTTTGATAAAATATTAAAACTTTATTTGAATTTCCTTTTAAACTTCTAAATAATTCATTTTAAAAAATTTAAAAAATGACTAGTGGTCCTGAATAATGTTTTTTAACAAAGACACTCGTATTTACTTATTTCCATATCCAGTAGGGTGGTCTAGTAGGTCTATCTGGTAGGGTTCCTTATCAACTCGATCTCTTGCAATGAGAGGGGAGAGTAATTTGTCGAAAATAGCATGATAAATTGAAAGGAATAAGTAATTCTGCTCTAACGGAAATGAAGTAGTTTACGACTGACATAGTTGTAATATAGTACAAAATACAGGGTCATTGAAAAATGTATCCGTGATTTCAGCTGTGCATACCGGGAATAACAACGAACCGATCGGATTTTGCGTAGCAGCAGATTGTATGTTAACCCTGGGAGTTTTATATTTCCACGTCATGGTGACCATGACTGCGCTGGGGGGGGGGGGGGGGGGGGCATGCGCCGACACTCTAACGTCGCGCTCCCTCCTACATGGGTATGGACGTTGGATATGAATGGGCGGTCCAATTTTTTGGCCACCAAGAAAGCCCCGATTTGACCCCTCTAGACATTTTTCTACGGGGTTACCTGAAAAACATTGTGTGAGAAGATCCCGGACAGCGCCATTTATCGGACAGAATCACTGCTGCAATAGCGACTGCTTCTGCTATGATCCAGCGAACTTGGATGGAAATGGACTATCGCCTAGACGTGTGCCGAGCGACGAGCTCATATCGAAACCTAAAAGGTAATGTCCAAAATTTGAGACGTTTCTGTATCTTTTGGGGGAAAATAAATACCACGAGTTCTATTATATGGTTCTCTATTTCCCGTTGAAATTACGGACACATTTTTTGATTGTGAAAGTATGTTAGATTTGACACATTTTATAAATTTATCGATAAAGAATTAAATTTCATAAGAATGCATAATTATCTTGATTTTTACATGTTTATTATGTTTATTTTTTTAACTTATGTTTAACACAGAAAAATCACAAGATTCTAGTAAATTGAGTTTCTTATTTTTTTTGGGTTAAATATCTATACGTGCCACTTCCAAAGAGAGTTTTGATAAAATATTAAAACTTTATTTGAATTTCCTTTTAAACTTTTAAATAATTAATTTTAACGAATATAACACTTTTTTCTGTTACTCGAATTCTTTCTGTAACTGAAACTTATTTTTAAGCTCTAAGTAATTAATATTTTACTATACATAGGGCTATTTTTTGATTTTCTGTATTTTCTTTGTCTGCCGTGTTTTTTTCATATGTAAAATTCCTGAATTTTTTTCACAATATATTGAGATGGTTTTATTTAGTTCTCCGTGTTGTCTGTGTGATCTGAATTCATCCTGTATTTGTAATTAGTTTTAAAATCCTAAATAATCCATTCTTTAGATATATAGGGCAACTTTTGGATTACCCCTATTTTCTATGATATTCGGATTTAAAAAGTGCGTAGAATAGACTGGAAAATCAGGTGTTCATAGTATAATTTATTTATGTCATTTAAGTATAATGCCATGGGCGATGTGGTCCACTAGGCAAAGACAGTGATCTGAAGCGAGCAAGTGATCTGAACGTCTCTGGTTCGATGCCGGTCGCTGAAAAATCCACCGCCGTGTACACTTATGGCGTCTGGTGCACGAAAAATCTGTCCTGGCTGCGATGTATTCCAAGTTCTCAAAATTTAAATCTGGAGGTACGGGGTCAAGTGTGCCGGTCTCGTCACTTGACTCGGTTCAAAATTTCTGGACCGGTCCTTTAGTCCTTTAGCCAAGTCGGACTCCGAGCCTTGTGGAGCCACACCATTCTGCCCAATAGCATATATGGACTTGATCTGATATTGCTGTCGGTCAAGGGGCATAAGCCACAACAACAACAACAACAACAAGTATAATACCGAGTGACCATAATTAAAACAGCCCTACTCCGACCTCTCTATATATTGAACTATTCAGTGTATAAACTTCAAATTTTGTATACATATTATTCAAGACAAGGGGAAATGGATTACGCAAAAAAACATTTAGTTCTAGAATCTCCGATAGGTGGCGTTGTACAACTGGACATGACTGAAAAGACACAAAACACATTTTAAACACATTTCATTTGAAGGTATCAAACATTCATGTGACATGGACGTTATTGACGGAGTGAATCTTGCTCAATATAGTTCCCGTTTTGAAGATATAAAAACTACAGTCTGTGGACAGCTTGCTCAACTGCGAATCGTAACTGGTCGACCGAAATGCTTCTCACCCGCAAAGGGATAACTTCTTTCAAGTCTACCCCGGTTATCATATGTCCTCGATAAACAAGATTTTTTAAGTGTCCTCATAGCCAAAAATCACGGGGATTAAGATCTTTTGAACAAAATGGCCAGATTTTCGGAAACGCACGACTGATTATTCTGTCATTATTGAAACGTTGCCGAAGAACTGCTGTACATAGAGTCCAATGTGTGGAGGTGCTCCATTTTGCATGAAAGTAATTGAGTCAAGACATTGCCGCTGTTACAAATGGGGTACAAGAAAAGTTTTGAGCATCCTTTTGTACCTGTTGGTCGTCAAGGTGCATGTCTAACGGACATTGCAAGTAGCTTCATCGAAAAAGAAAGGTCCAAGAATGAATGTGGCTGTGAATCCACACCAGACTGTAACTTTCGGTGAGAGGAGTAGAATCTCTTGTAAGGTACGAGGATTTTCCGTGCCCCAGATGCTACAGTTATGGGTGTTCATTGTTCCACTGAGGGGGAAAATGGGCCTCGTCGCTCCCTAGAATCTGACAAAGATTCATAAGTTTCTAAAAAATTATTATTTTTGTCTTTTTTCCCGATTTTTAGTTGTACAGCGCAACCTATCAGAGTTTCTGGAACTTTTTCTTTTCACTTAATCCGTTTCCACATGTATTGAATAGCATATGTACAAAATTTGAAGCTTATACACTGAGTAGTTCAATAGAGAGTTCGGAGTTGGGGTATTTTAATAATGGTAACCCGGTATAATGAAAGAGTCATTAATGTAATGAAAAGGTG
This sequence comes from Dolomedes plantarius, assembly GCA_907164885.2. NCBI lineage: Eukaryota > Metazoa > Arthropoda > Arachnida > Araneae > Dolomedidae > Dolomedes > Dolomedes plantarius. The sequence continues at coordinate 115,194,043 of OU015498.1, read as the reverse complement.
TTTAATATAATGAAATAGTTTTCATTGTATGCTAATAGGCAATTATATATATATAAAATGAAGCAAAATGACACACGAAATAAAAGAAAGTTCAAGTGATCTTAAAAAATATTGCTAAAGAAGATGACAAATTATTAATGGAATCTTGTAATGCATAGGGTAAAATCCATCTGATTTTGTAAAATTATATTTTTATTAAAAGAATATCGAATCAATATAACTAAGGTTTAAAGATATAAAGACTCTAAATGGTATATTATAACAATAATTCAATATAATGTTAAAATACTTCCTGTGCATAGTCCTTAGGTTTTTTTCAGGTACAAACGATGATCATGCAACTTTGAAAACAGAGGATATGAATATGAATTATCCTTTATCAATTCAGCATTAATCCTTTAACATCTTTTGTAATGTCTTCTCTGTCATATTCTCAAAGTAGCTTAATTTTTTAAACGTATTCATCCCTCAGCTTCTTCAATTTATGCCGACGACGTGGATGGGATCAAGAATCTGTGTCTTAAATTTTTGGGTTCTCTCTTGTAAAATCCCTTACTCGACGAATTCTTTTTACGTTCATGTTTAAGGAATTTCGATGACGAAACGTATTTTCCTTTACCTCCCCATTGTCTAGCTAACATTAGCTGCGCGAGCCGGCTAGTTAGGTATCTCTGTGTTCGTCGCAACTATTAAACAAATGTCCGTTTTTTGGTTTCAAAACGTAACGTGTGGCACTTTCTTGGTTAACTAAAGGATTAAGGAGATGGACTTTTAAATTAAAGTGGTATTATTTAACTTCTTTTAATTTGAAGTTATTGAAATTATTCTCCCTTTCTGTTCCGTTTTCCCAGGCCCATGAAAGTAACAATGTTTAATTTCTTCCATCAGGAAATGTACTCAGATAACACTGTTAAAGGATATAAGAAACATTAATATTCAAAAGAAATAACTTAAAATCAGAACCGATTTCTTACGTTGGAACTTTTCTGAGGTTTTAAAGAAATCTGAGTATAAGAATAATTTTACGGTTCATCAGTGGAATCTGTAACACTAGACCAGAGGTAGCCTATCGGTAGCGCGTCTGCTTTCTGTACAGAAAGTGCTCGGATCGAATTCTCACGAGCACCGTTAAATACCTTCATCACTGGGGCCGTATATGGGCAGGTAAAATCCATAGACCGCGAAGTCCCTCTTTGCAGTCTGTTGGGATATTCAATGCTCATTCCCCGTTTGTCGCCAAAGGCTGCTAGAGAGCTCAGCTGCCGCCAAGGTTGGCGGACTTATGTCTGCACTTCGCCTGTTGTCTCACTGGCTTGCGGATGTGTTTACACGAGGGGTCAGTAATTAGGCGCTCCTCGTTTCAAACCTTTTACTAAATGTATATAGTTGCTGCTGCAAATAAAGCTTGATGTTTCAACTCTGCTGGTCATCTTTCCTAATAACCTATCACAGTCACTTGATGGGGAAGGTACGACCCCCCAGATGTCGTCCCTGGGGGTGCTCGGTCAAATTTGTGGTGGCAACTAACCAAGACAGACTGCGACCCTTGTAGTGCTAAATCGGAGCCGCACTTCTCAGTCCGAAACCTATACGGACCTGGGCTGGAACTTCCGGCCAAGAGGCATTAGGAACAATAACAGCAGCAACACTCTGTAACATTGAACACTAAATCTCCTGAGCGACTTTAAATGGTAAATCTACAATCAGTAGGCAGGAAAGATGCCTTGAAATTAAATTTTATGATTTTATCAACCGCTATTGAATTAGGTCATTACAACTAACAGACAGGTTAAAGGCCGTTATCTGTTCTAAGCGTTATTCACAGAATTATCCCTTTTGGTAGCTATTATTTGCATTTAGAAAAGTTTATATCATTGAAAATACTCGAATTAATAAACTGAAAGGATGAAAGATTCCCGTTTTCACAAGGAGAAAGTGCAATTTTCCCTTTATGATTCGCCTTTAATTAGTTTGGCTAATTTGAGCTAATTAGCCAAGGAGGAAAAATACACGTCTTCATCCACACAAAGTGCAGTTTTCCCCTTAAGTTTCTTTCGTCTATATAATTAATTTGGCTTTAAAATTACTTGAAACAAACTCGGATAAATGGGGTTACCTTTGCAAAAGTCACGTACACAGCAGCCATAGTAACACATGAAACTCGGCAACTTTATAAGTTCTTTAGCTATTAAAATATTGAACTGCAAATCATGAAAGAATTTGGCTTCCTTCCCCTGTGGCCAATTATGAATGCAGTTCATTAGTCACCGGTAAGAAATTAGAGAAATTTTGATTTTGGAAGTCTATCGCTTTTCAAAAATGCCATTATGCAATGGCATTAATGAGATTGAAATGGAGGTTCATGCAATCTGAGTACGCTGCCCTGTGATTTTTGAATCTTTTCTATTTCTATATATAGGTTTTCTGGTCTATTTACACATTTTAAAATCTTTTGGTGTCTTCTCATAAACAAAAACACTGAACAAACAATATATAATTATCGGATAGTCAGCTAGCTGTTACATTTTACTAAATTTAATACCTTACTGTTCGGAAGTAAAGTAATCTGCATTTAGAAATTCCTTGAAACGAAGACTGATGGACGTTTAACAAAAAAAAAATTTTTAAATAATTTTTATTTTAGTTTTTAACTCTCAGCTATTGGAAAGGACTACAAAAAAAGCTTGACTGCAAGAAAATCATTTTGTAGTAAAATAAAATAAATTTAATCTTAATCCTTCAGCGGGCGCACCAATATTTGAACACCAGCAGGCGCGCGTGGCAGGCGTAAGTGCAACGTCCCTTTCAACCTTTATTATTCCTTTTATTATAAACTTTTTTTTCAGAATGAAAATAAAAATTATGCGTTTTATCACAAGATGTAAATTGCTGATAATATTGAAATATTTTTACAATTAAAGGCCAAAGAATGCAGATACAATCTCCTTATTTCGAAACTGTCCGGTTTATTGGATCTGGTTAGTAGGATAACTTGCAAATGATTCCTATTATGTCCAAAAATCTAAAAAACAATGAGATTTTCCATCTTTGTGATATGCGGGATACCATGTAATAGCTGCACATTTGATCGACTACATGAACCCCTATTTTTGTCGTGTTGTAATCCAGTATAATCGGTGGTTTACCACGGTTAAATCCCGAATAACAATGAATGGAAAAGAATACAAGGGTCAGAAAATCAGATCATCATTAGAAAGGGTCTAGCTATAAATAGAAACTGCATAGAACATTCAAACATTACATGTAAAATCAAACCATTAAAAATTACGAAAATGTTGCCATTTGTACACGGGCGCGCCCACTGAAGGGTTAAACAAGAACGCAGATTAGAATTCATAGTCTCATCTCTTTTATAGGGATCTCTCTATAACTGATTGATCTGCCACATGAGTAAGAATTTCACGAGAATAACTTTTTAAAGTACAAATGATCTTTTAATCATTCATTTTTATAATTTTTTCTTTAAAAGATTTTGAGCAGTTCATTCTTGTGCCAGAAATTTTATTTCATTGTTTATTGTATCAGAAATTACATTAAACGTCTAAATTTATTTTGTTTATATCCACAGATTCATCACTCGAAAACATAAAATGTTGTTTATTTGAATAAAAAATAAGGATTATGAAACAAAATATATATGTTCCATTAATTTAATTTACTACTGTATGTATAACTGATTCATCTGCCACAAGAGTAAGAATTCCACGAGAATAACATTTTAAAGTAAAAATGATCTTCTAATCATTCGTTTTTATAATTAAAAAAAAATTTGAACAGTTCATTCTTGCATCAGAAATTGTATTTCATTGCTTACAGTTACAAAAATAACATTACACATCTAATTTTATTTTGTTTATCCCTGGAGATACATCACTCGAAAACAAAAAATGTCGTTTATTGAAATAATAATAATGATTATAAAAGAATAAATAAATAAATAAATATATATATATATATATATATATATATATATATATATATATATATATATATATATATATATATATATATATATATATAAAACAGTTCCGTAACTGACTGACTCACTGACATACAACGCACAGACCAAACCGCTGGACCTAAAGGGTTGAAATTTAGCATGGCGACTCTTCTTGTAGTGTAGGGGCGCACTAAGAAAGCTTTTTGAAAAATTCTTCTTAGATGTTTTAAAATTGAATTTTTAAGCTGTTTTAGTTACTTTTTTTAAGTTTGCATTTAAAATAATAATTTGAGGATTACAAAATTTATATCACGAGAAAGATCATAAAAATTCCTTTAAAATGAGATCTTTTTCGAATATTTATCTTCATTTTCTGATTTTTGGTAAATATTTAAAGATTAATATTTAGAATTTAATTTATCAAAGGCTGATTACGTGATTTCTTTTTTTCTGGGACTTTAAATAAAGTTATCGTCACGTGCATAACAACTAAATAGACGAAAAAAATTTTTTTTTGTTGCTAATGCGGCAGACGATTGGACATTATCCAAAAAAATATTAAACTACAATAAAAGATATTATGTTTCTCAAACTGCACTATATTAACTGTACTATATTCTTTAGCATGTCCTATTACATTTAATTTAAATATTTTCTTCTACATTATTTTGTCTATAAAAGTATCCCTTACGATTTTTATATAAATATATTTTTTGCTTTTTTTACATCAATTGTATACATTGATCATCGCATTATATATATATATATATATATATATATATATATATATATATATATATATATATATATATATATACAGGGTGGCAATTATTGAGCCATAGGAAATTAAAAATCAAATTTTAAAAATTTACTGAATTCAAAAATTTTATTCATATTTCAAAAGTAACTACAGATAATCGGATTTAGTTTATGACATTTTCGATATGCTTGCCATCAATGGCCGTGATGTGGTGCAGACGAAGACCAAAATTATCAAGTTCAAAAGTTATAAAGTTTTTTTTTCATATAGCTCAATAATTGTCACACTGTATGTTCCATTCATTTAACTTACTACTGTAAGAATTTTATAGTGCTATTATCTTCTTACATTTTCAGTGCATACCTTAAGAACCCATTTATTTCAGTGATTAATTAATCATTTGTGTGTGTAAAATTTTTTAAAAATAATGATTATAAAACAAAATATATATCTATTCTATTCATTTAATTTACAACTGTACGTATTTGCTTGTGCTATTAACTGCTTATATTTTCAGTAAATACCTTACGAACCCATTTATTTTGAGATATTATCTAGAGAGTTAAAATATTCAAGCTCATCATTAAATTTACAGAATAAAATCTGTGCGCGTCTGATCCCGGCCATGTGATGTCCTCGCGTTTGGAGAAAACTTAAAAATCAACTATCTTCTTCATGCTGACATTCCCCTGGTCCTTGTACGGGATCACGCCAGGAGGAGTTAGGGAGAGAGTTTGACATATGTTAAATAATCGATCGGCAGAGGATTTCATTCACGTAAGATGAATGATTAATGAGAGAGAAGGAGTATTCACTGCGTAATGCATCCATCATTCATTAGTTTGGGTGGTTAGCTGAAGATCACGGGACTTTAGAAATGAAATACGAACTACCCAAATGTAAAGTAACCCAATTTGTTTTTGTGATGTAGAGATCGAGTATGCAAGTTGTTCCTGCAGAAATAGAATAATTACAGACAGAGTTTGATGTTTTAGTTTTTTTGCTGTCCCCTGAACACGCAAATGCAGTTATTCATTTAAAAGGAACCTATGATAAATAAGAGAATACGTTAGATTTAAAATATCTTAAGACTGTAACTGGTTTGATAAAAAAATATGAGCTGCATTGCAACATGATAACGAAAACTGTAACTACGGATTAAATTAAGCTAACATATCAAATAAAAATTTATCTAGTTTAAAAATGAATTCCTAAGTTTGTTTACATACCTTATATGCATTAGAAATGAGCCTCCTCAACAAGCTACAGATTTTACCTTAAATGTATTTAATAATGGTTTTTTATATGTTTGGGCTATGACGTGTGCAAATACTCGCAACATCTTGTTTACGATGTGCGATGTCATTGAGATACCGCTTTCAGTTAACTTCAACTTTTATTTGTAATCTGTATTACTTTCCTTGGTTGTGGCCAGGGCCCGATTTAGAACATTCTTGACTATAGGCACAACTCGGGATGGGGGGTCCCCCAAATACTGATGTGGGCGTTTTTTTTGTGTGTCAATTTCCAAAATTGACACACAAAAAAAATAATCGTGAATCATTGTGAATGTACCATTTTACCAAGAATTGGCTATTAGAAGCGTAGAAGCCTAGAAAATTATCCAATAACGAAAAGCGATACAACATATTCCCTTCATCATTATAACACCAATACCATGCAACCAGAAAAACTTATTAATCCCTTATATACACTATAACATACATATAATGAAATATACATATAACTATACATATGATGAACCAATCAATCAATCAAATTTGAAAGGATATATATATAAAAAATTACTTTTATAAAAGGTAAAATAAAAAAAAAAATTGAATTGGAAATTTTTTCTTTTTTTCCCTTTAAAAAAAAAAAAATTTGGGGCCCCCCAACATTCGGGGGCCCCTAGGCCCGGGCCTAATGGAAAATCAGGGCCTGGTTGTGGCAACGGGCTATGCAGCGAATGTGAGTATACCCTGTGCGTTAAAAAGCCCAGTCTTTGGATGTAACAGGGCGAGTGCAGTCGGCTGCTTGGCTACTGGAAGAAATAAACTTAATTCACGGGAACTTTAAATTACACCATAGTTTAAAGTCTATACAGTCCATTCCATGTTGATTAACTTTGTAGAGTAAATATAGCTCACTTCTACCCAGACTTGGGTGTATATAATTTGAAGTGGTACTCTAAATGAATTTGATACAAACACAGTTTATACATGAAACAATGTTTATTGAATATTCTTGCACATGTAGGCTTCACTTTTAACAACAAGATTCATACGTACTACTTGTACAGATATATATATATACAGCTTTCAAGAACAATATATTTTTCAATACTCACGAACAGTAAGTCAACTAGCAATTCTGCCACGTAAACTTTGGGCCCCTAAGCACTAGCACCGGATAGTACTAGAGCTGCATACCCTCGTAGCTCCCTCTCTCTTATCTATCAACCTTAACAAACTTTCTTCAACCTTAACAACCCTTTTTTATTAATGACGCCGCATGGTATTTATACTAAGCGCGTATGCCGAAATTAGCATATCTCAAGCAGCTTCTTTAATTCATTCGCTCAAAAGTTCGATTCTTGTGAATCGAATCTTGTGTATACCTTACAACTTTTAAAGTTATTTGTAGCTCCAACATTTTATTTTTCAAAATTCGATATTTTTACACTCACACATAAAAACATACACACATAAATGTTTGCGTATTTGTGTGTGTGTGCACATTACAGAGATGATTCTAGCTTTATCATCACTTGAGAAATGGCAAATTTTACTGCCATCTCTAGGCTTGCTAATGGACACCTTAGGAGCATTTTCTTTGAAAGGGGAAGAAAGGTCTTTTTAATCTGCACTAAGTGACATGTCCGGCAGGTGTACCCGGAACACATTTTGGAGTGTCTGGGTCTTAATAGAGAAGATCTCATCACAAACCCTCTTCTCGTCCTTGATTTTGCTCGTGTCAACAACCTCATGGTTATCAACTGAATTTTTATTTGGATGCCAGAGGATTTGAAACAACATCAATACACACACGCATATAATGATTTAAATATCAAAAAAGTATATGCTGAAAAAGTATATGCTGAAAAGTAGTAAGATAAAAGTTATTTACTCATATGCATGAAATATTGTACGCTTGGAAATTAAACTTGGAAGTAAAATAAAGAAAAATGACTACTATATGGTTTACTAGTAGTCATTTGTGCACAACACTTTGTGCAAGAAATTAAAAATTAATTGCACAGATGAATGGCAATATTTAAATAAAATTTCTATCTCCAACTGATTGAATTTTAGTCCATTTGTTTATGAATATACCATATAGAAAAATGACTACTATATGTTAACTGTAACACTTTGTGCAAGAAATTAAAAATTAATCCCACACATGCATGGAAATGCTTAAATAAAATTTCTATCTCAAACTAATTGAGTTAAAATGTGTGTTTATTTATTTCTTTTAATTCATATTTCTGGATTAGGAGGTCTCTGTTAAGTTAAAATTATAATAAAATTCTAACTATTTAGTTTCCTTTGAAGTATGCGTTTATACGAGGAACTTTATTCAATCCGAATTAGCTGCTGTGTATCAGGATGGCTTGAGGTAGCCTAGTGATAGCACTTCGGCTTTCGGTGTTGAGGATGCTCGGATCGAATCCCGACAAGCGCCATTAAATACCTCCGTGTATAGGCCGGATATGGGCACGTTAAATCCGTAGACCGTAAAGTCCCTCTATAAAGTTAGAGAAGTAGGGAGAGGGTACGATTCCTCCCAGATGTCAACCCTGGGGTTGCTCAGTGAAAATTGAGGTGGCACCTGGCTAAATCGAACTCTGACCCTTGTGGGGACATTATAAACCGGAGCCACACTACTGAGCCACACTACTGTCCTATATGGACCTGGTCTGGAATTTCTACCAGCCAAGGGATATTAGACACAACAACAACAACAACAATAGAATGGACAGATGATAAGCATTCACACTTTAAACCTCTCCAAGATCACAGCAACAACTCTTTTACTTTTCCACTTAAAAAATTTGCCGAGTAACATTTACCTTATGGCATTATGTAACTAAACGCAATTACTTTAAGTATTTCCAAAATGAGCATGCGTCGACTTTAATGTGTCCTGAAAGAATGAGACTTCTTTAAAGCGCTTAAAATAGTAGTAGTAGTAGTAGACTGATAAATTATTAGAATAAGCTGTTGGATGGGTTGGATGAAGAGCTTTTTATGTGAGGAATATTCATGAGAACATTTTCCAACCTCAGAAGGAACGATTATAATAGCAGTAATAATCACTTCGTTAGGAAAAGTTTGAAAAAATTTTAATTCCTATAACCTATAAAAATACGTACATTAAAAGCATGTAACTAACATAAATGGCGTGCATAGAGCATAAACATAAAAGGATACATGACAGCTGATTATAAATCTGTGATATTGCCTTATATTGCCTGAATATTGTCTTATATGCCGCCTACATGGTTAGCATCGTGAGCTTCCACGCAGTGGGCTTGGGTTCAAATCCTGAATGAGGCTTGGTCATCACCGTTTTGCCCCCTCACAGGGAGCAATGCTGGCTCAATTAAATGGTGATCCCATAATCAAATAGCCAGTAAGACTTCGCGGTGTATAGCAAAAGGCGAATGTCTCAAGAAAAGAGCATTAAAAAAAAGACATATTGCCTTAAGCATCAAGGCAATGATAATCCACGTGGTATTCATAATCTGCCAACATTTTTGTAATATGTGAATTTTCTATCCGAAATTTATCCTTATAAAAATGTCGTAATACAATACATCTGATAAATGCTTGTGAGGAATACATTACGTAAATTTAACGAAATTAATGAATTTTCGGCAATGTTCACAATAACCTTGGAATCCTGTAAATTAGGTGTTAATTCTTTTAAAATGTAAAGAGCTTGTGGAATAGCGACAGTCCAGAGTTACAGATCAATGAATGTGATACCCCAAGCTATACCCTTTTCACATCTAGAGATTTAATTCTGTAAAAATGTACTCTGTAAATATTTTGCTATCAGGTAAGTCATGAATTTAAAAGAACTTCTGTACTGGTTAGATGGCAACATGCTAACTGAGTATAGAAAATCCAGAACCCCTACCTGTTGTTGGGTAAAGCGAGTTTCACATTAGTCACCACATGGTGGCCCTTTCCTACAATGCAGTTCAGGCACGTTTTTATTTTAATATATCTATCAAACTTTTGTGTCATAATCATTTTTAACTTGTAAGTTAAAAATGATTATGGCAAAGCCTGATGTTGCCTCTACATGAAAAGCAGAATGTTCAGGCTCTATTCTCGAATTGGCCTAGTTAATTAATTTTAGAGGAAAGAAAAAAATAGGATGTGAGGAATGGGGGTTGACATTGAGTTTTCATAATGGTATCCATTAAACTTTTATTTATTTTTTACCCAGAAAGAGAACAAATTTAATTCATTCTCAGGCGAAAGAGAAAGTGTAATTCTTTAAACAAGATCATGACATGAATGTGGTACAGTGCATCTATCTGGAAATAAGGAGATCCAGGACAAATTCCGAACCAGCCTAATTCGTTTAAGAAACTGTGTGGGAACTGAAAGTAACACCTACGTGCATTTTTAACAAGAAAAAAAAATGCAAGGGGGAATGTGTGGCAGTGCAATCTTTGTTTAATGAAAGAAATATCTGAAAACTTAGACTGTATGCCTAAAGCTTTACGTAAAAAGATATTCCATCCTCACCTAATTACAAACTTAGCCTAAATATGAATTTATTAAGCCACTCAAGAGAGTTTAGGGGATGCATGATTGCGTAATTTTTTAAGTAAGTTATTACATAATAAGTACACTATATGGACAAAGTATTTGGACACTACAGAAAATCGGCAAATATACAAATACTGAGTTTGATGAACGGTATGATGGGAAAGGCATGGATAAAATAAAAAGCAGCTTATATTGTACTAACTATTCCTTCACTCTAGTGGAGCTATGCCGCTTGGACCTGAACTTATCGTGTTTCAACGTAGGTTCATCATAGGATGCCATTTGTGTAATCTTTCGATGCGAGCTATTGCATCCAGACTGGATATCCCTAAAATCAAGTGTAGTGTGGTTGAAAGACGGAATAACAACAGCAAAAAAAACGTCCCGGACAACCACTTAAACTGACAGAACGTGATTGAAGATGCTTGGTACGCCATGTCAAGAAGTCGAGCATTTCTCTTGCCCCTGCTATCGCTGTAGAAGCTGGAAAGGCATCTGAGAGCCCCGGTAGTGGCAAAACTCTCCCCAGCGAGCTGCACATGACATGACCGATTACCATAGTCGAGCAGATGCATACAAGTCATTGATTACACTTGTTGATTAGAGGTGTCGTTTGGCCTGGAGTGTCGACTGTCGAAACTGGATCGTTGAAAAATGGGAAAACTGTTCTTTGGACTGATGAGTCTCGGTATTCACTCCTCCAGTCTGATGGGCGTGTTTGGGTGTGGCGACAACCCAGAGAACGGTTTCATTCAGACTGTGTTGTTCCAACAGTGAAATTCAGAGGAGCTCCATCCTAGTGGGGGTTGTTTTTCCTGGTTAGGACTCGGCCCATTGCTTTCTGTACCTGGTACCATGAACTCTGACGTGTACCTCGACATTCTGGATAATTCGGCCCTGTCTACACTATGGCAGTTGTTGTATCTCATCTTTTTATTGCTTTACTTATTATATCAAACAAAGCAGTATCAATTATTTTAACTTATTCCTTATATTTATAACGTATAGTGGTTAGTATTGCGATGTGTAATAATTCACCTAACTAAAACAATAACCTAGATTCTGAGGCTAACAGAAATTCACAAATGATTACTCACAAAAGATGACAGACACTATTTTAACTGAGGGAAACAAACCAAAATTTTTATTCATTGCTATTAACACAAATTAATAAAATCTTATCACCTTACGTTAAACAATTGAATTTAGAGAAATCTTATCTCATTGCCTTAACTTCTTTATACATCAATATACACATACATATTAATAATATCACTCGTTCTATTTGTAAACATAATATTAACTAATAATATCCCTCATAATAAATTAATAAGTATCATCTTGAACAACAAAGAAAAAAATGGTCACAATAAAAAAGAAAAAAAAATTTCAGATTGACTGACAAGAAAAACTTAAAAAAAAATTAAATTATGCCATGGCTAAAAAAAAAAAAAAAAAACTTATCTTATTGGATAGCTTAAAAGCCTGGAGACCACTTCCATGCTCCATCGTCTTAGTCAATCGGGAGAGTCAATACTCCAGGTCCAGGGTCTTTGTTCAACAATCTTCATCATGGCGTTCTTCGAAAGTTCTGGTCAGCACAGAACAACCAGCAGCATTGATTAGGTCAGAGGCAACCAGCTATAGCTTCCGTCAGCGAGACAACCAGGAAAAAGGAAAAGTCCCCTTATTTTTTTGTGCAGCCTTTTCATAATCTTTTTTAGTCCATTCCACTTGGTACTTTTAATTACATCATCTGTGCTGTTACTGGCCGCAAGCATGTCCAAGGTCTTCTGACCCTCTCACATCCGGGTACAAACATATGGGGGAGCCCCAGGTGGTCCTCTTTTCAGTATATTCCTTTGCAAAAAGTGGGTAAAATCGTCTCTTTTTTTGAATGCAACTGAATAAACTGTATCGCCATTTTTTTTAAGATTCTCGAGAAGCACTTCTGTGTTTCAAACCAATACGTGATAATTTAAATATATATATATATATATATATATATATATATATATATATATATAAATTAAGCGTATAAAACTTAAAAATAAAAAGGGGAAAAATAAATAAAAAGACTAAACAAAGCTTAATTTTTAAAAAACTTTACCTTGAGTCAGTCAATCCACATGAAAAAAATTAAAATAAATTGAAAATTGTCAGTCAATTAAACACTAAAATACATTAAATTCCTGCATGTTACATTTATAGTACATAAAACATGATTTATCATTTGCTCAACTTTCATGAATGCCACTACAATTAATCCGCGCGAAAATTAATCTAATGATACTCATCAAAGTTAAACAATAGGTGGAGAAAATTATTAAAGTATTTAATTCACTGTATATTTAATTCATATATTTTTTTAATTATAAAGCGATACACAACACAGTACTACGGCGATGATAGCTGTTTCTTCCAACAGGATCGAGCTCCATGTCATACTGTAATACGCGTGCTGGACTGGTTTCCAGAAAAAGAGATGACTTTGCTTGACTGACCTTCTCAGAAACACGATCTCCATCTGTTGTGTGGGTTGCGTTGTGTTCTCGAAAGAGAAAGGTGGAAGGCCACATAACTATGAAGATTTAAACTTGTCACGCTGAAAAAAAAGCAAAGAGATGTGACAATAAAAAAAGGTCGAAAAAACGTGTTTGATGATCATCTTATGGGTTTTATTTAATTATGACAAATGAAATGCAGGTGGCTTAAGGCCATGACGAAAAACATGCTGTCCTTTATGGATCCGATGGACGTCTCAGTCTGGGGACGCTAAAAATGGCCGCTGCTGGAACTGCTAGGCCGCGGAATCGTTGTCTTCTGCTCCTCATCGCTGCGTCCATCACGGGTGTGGAAAAAGGCCTTCTGTTTTAGTCGTTAAACTTTCCCGCTGGAGTCCCCGACATCACGTGGTCTTGATGAGCTGACCAGATGTGGAATTTGGCGCCGCCAAGCATTGGAGCGGAGCTTAGGGAACAAAGATTAGCTTTTTCTGCGTGTTGCGGGTAAGGGCGATTTATCGTGCCAAATGTAAGTTTGCCAGAGTTTTGGTGATTAAAGGATTAAGGAAGAATGTGACTGCTTCCCGATAACAGTTTTGTTGGTTCGAAAAGAGATGCATTTTCAGAAAAACCCAGAGTGTCTGGGGAAAAACTACAAATTAAGGAAGTGTATGGTTTACACCTCTTTTACAAATTGAATCGTTATTACAGTATTTGGATTATTCTTAAGCGCTTATAAGGCGTTGAAAAGCGTTACGACACCATCCGATAGAGCACTTGCGGGAAGAACTGGAGTGACGGGTACGTCACCTCCACACACGCCCAAACCAATATCTTCTCAATGCTTTGCAAGAGGCATGGCCAGCTATTCCTACCCAGAATTACAGACAATTAGTGGAAAGTATGACTCGACGTGTTGCCGTTGAAATACAAACAAAATGAGGGCATACTCATTACTAAATAGAATAATAAAGCCCTTTTCCTGAAAAAATGAGATGTCCAAATACTTTTGTCCATATAGTGTATATACATTTATACAAATACCTATAAATATTGTGACAGTTTATTTAATTAACAAATATTTGAAAATTATTTTTTACTATATTGATGTTTGTCTTTCTAATACTCACGGTAAAATTTTCATTACCGTGTTTAAAATATTAATATCCCAAAGAAATTGTCGAATTTAGTGTTTAGTCCTCCTCGAATTTCTTTACAGATCAAAAGCTTATAATTAAGCCGAGAGTAACTCAATTAGGCTCGCCTCGTTAAGTAAATTTCAAGAACAGAAATTATGTAACTGTTACCTGTAAGTAATTACTCAGAAGTGATTATATGATGTGAGAATTTAATCATATTATTTCTATTATACGGACAAATTCTGGCCCGATAAATGTCAGTTAAATGTGCATAACAGCATTCTAAATTTTCGCTAGCTGAATGGAATATTTCTTTTACCTGACTATTGATTTTAAGTAAGTAATAATTGTAGTTAATCCTTTTAAACAATGTTTCGATTTTAGTATATTTCTTTGAGTCACTTGCTCATAATTAGGTTTTACGTGACCTGTATTCCTAGAGACAAACTACACATTTTCCCCATATACGTCATACTATTATTACCAACGTCTCCTAGTACTGGAATTCTAACCGAACCTGATATGTCAGTAATCTATCAACTGAACTATTTCGGTGAGGTAAAAAAGTATTTTTTAATGCCTTTTCTCACAAAGCCCTCCTTTAATTTCAATCCGAGAGACTCTATATGTTGACCTGTAAATATTTATTCCCATTTATTCCTTTATGTTTTTTTCAAACGCAATGCTTAATTTTTTTTGTGCATTTTTGCCTTATGTTTCCTAAAACTCAACTATCTTTCTTCCCAACTACCCACAAAGGCTGTCTGAGAGGACCTCGATACTGACCCTGAGGTCAGAATTCTACCACCTGAACCACTCAGTGATGTGGTCAGAGTCATTTTCAAAAAATTTCCTTACGTATTGTAGCGGATATTTTTATGGACAAAAATAATGTAGCAGAAAATATTCAAATTAAATCTAATAGAACATATTAAAGAATATAGTACAGTTTGAGGAACATTTCTTTTACTGTATTTTAGTATTTTTTTGGGGATAATGTCCAATCGTCTGCCGCATTAGCAAGAAAAAAAATATTTGTTTTGTCTATTTCAGTGTTATGGAAGGGACGATAAATTTATTTAAAGTACCAGAAAAGAAATCACGTGATCAGCATTTACTAAATTAAATTCTAAAATTTAATCTTTAAAAATTCACCAAAAATCAGAAAATAGAGAGAAAGATTCGAAAAAGATTTCATTTGAAAGGAATTTTTAGTATCTTTCTCGTGATATAAATTTTATAACCCTCAAGTTATTATTTTAAATGCAAACTTAAAAAAAGTTACTAAAACAGCTTAAAAATTTAATTTAAAAAATTCTACGAAGAATTTTTCAAAAATCTTTCTTAGTGCACCCCTACACTATAAGAAGAATCGCCATGCAAAATTTCATCCTTTTAGGTCCAGTGGTTGGTCTGTGCGTTGTATGTCAGTCAGTTATGGAACTGTTTTATATATATATAGACTAGCTTTATATACCTGGCGTTGCACGGGTGTACCCTTAATAAAGCTTACTTGTATGATATGTATATTTGTATTTTAGGCCAATCGATACCCCTCTCCATTGGTCAGGATCCCATCAGCATATTATAATAGCCCCCCCCCCCCCAAATGCTGATGTCAGCATTAAAATTTTTCTTTCCATTTTGATATCCCACTGGATCCCGGCCCTTCGAGGAGTTTGAGAGATTCCCCGTAAACCCTTGTGAAAATCTCCTTTTTCGTAAACAAAGAATTACCTGGCGTTGCCCAGGATAATAAAAATGAATGGAGTTAACCTGAGCTCTAGATGTATACGTACTAACAACTGAAATATATGCAATTCACACACACACACACACACACACACCTTTACACACTTCATTTAATTAAGGTTGATCTCTCTCTTTTCCCCTACCACCAATTTGGTGTTCATAATAGTGATATATAGGAAATATAAATTATTGGATTGTTTCTAGCAATTTTTAGATAATCTAAAGCGAATGTCGAAAAATCGTGACATTGATCGTGTCTTACATTTAATCGTGTTTCTTACATTTTAAATCAAGACTCTTATGGATATTTGTTTCCTTCTTTGAGATATGACGGAATATGTAAAAAACACGAAAAAACACATTTAGCCCCCCTAACCCCTTTGGGGGCCGAATTTTGAAAAATCCTGAATTGATTTTTAGGTATTCATGTTACTTACATTTTAAAGCAATAATCTTATGGATATCTGTTTCTTTCTTTGAGATATGAAGGAATATGTGAAAAACACGTTTTGCTCCCCCCCTCCCCCCGTGGGGCCAAATTTAAAAAAAATCATGAAATTGGATTTAAGGTATTCGTGTTCCTTACATTTTAAAGTAAGAATCATATGGATATCTGTTTTTTTTCTCTGAGATAAGAGGGAATATGTTCCAAATTTTGAAAAATCCTGAAATAGATTTTTAGGTTTTCATGTCCTTTTCATTTTAATTCAAGAAACTTATGGATATCAATTTCCTTCTTTGAGATATGAAGGAATATGTAAAAAACACGTTTTGCTCCCCCTCTCCTTTCCTTGGGGGTCGAATTTTGAAAAATCCTGAAACTTACTTTTAGGTATTCGTCTTCCTTTCATTTTAAAGCAAGAATCTTATCGGTATCCGTTTCTTACTTTCAGATATAAAGGTATATGTAAAAAACAGGTTTAGCCCCCCCCCTCTCCCCCTTGGGGCCGAATTTCGAAAAATCCTGAAATTGGTTTTTAGATAATCATGTTCATTACATTTTAAAGCAAGAATCTTATGGACATCAATTTCCTTCTTTGAGATATGAAGAAATATGTAAAAAAATACGTTTTCCCCCCTCACCCCTTGGGGGGCGAATTTTGAAAAATCCTGAAACTGATTTTCCGGTAATCGTCTTCCTTTCATTTTAAAGAAAGAATCTTATGGATATCCGTTTCCTACTTTCAGATATGAAGGTATATGTGAAAAACACGTTTAGCCCCCCCTCCCCCCCCCCTTGGAGCCAAATTTTGAAAAATCCTGAAATCGATTTTAGATAATCAAAAGTTCCTTACATTTTAAAGCAAGAATCTTATGAATGTCTGTTTTATTTCTTTGAGATATGAAGGAATATGGGAAAAACACGTTTTGCCCCCTCCCCCCCATGGGGGCCGAATTTTGAAAATCTTGAAATTGATTTTTAGGCATTCGTGTTCCTGTCATTTTAAAGCAAGAATCTTATGGATATCTGTTTTCTTCTTCGAGATATGAAGGAATATGTGATAAAACACGCAAAAATACGTTTAGCCCCCCCCCTCCCCCTTGGGGGCCAAATTTAAAAAAAACCTGAAATATATTTTTAGGTATTCACGTTCCCTACATTTTAAAACAAGAATCTTATGGATATCAGTTTCCTTCTTTGAGATTTGAAGGAATATGTAAAAACCACGTTTTGCCCCCCCTCCCCCCCTCGGGGGGCAAATTTTGAAAAATCGCTTCTTAAATGACTCCTTCAGCACAAAAGTAATAAGCTCCTAAAATTTGATATCTGTATCTGCAATAGTTTTTGCTGGGCGTTGATTCCTTTATATATATAGGTAAAACACGTAAAAACACGTTTAGCCCCCCTCCCCCCCTTGGGGGGCCGAATTTTGAAAAATCCTGAAATTGGTTTTTAGGTATTCATGTTTCTTACATTTTAAAGCAAGAATCTTATGGATATCAATTTTCTTCTTTGAGATATGAAGGAATAGGTAAAAAACACGTTTTGCCCAATCTGCCCCCATTTGGGGGCGAACTTTGAAAAATCGCCTCTTAAATGACGTCTTCAGCGCAAAAGTAATAAGCTCCTAAAATTTGATATCTTTAACTCCAATAGTTTTTGCTGGGCGTTGATACGTGAATAAGTCAGGACTTCTTCCTTTATATATATAGATAAATGCTTCAAACATGGAAAAAGTATCTTAAGTTGAGATATGAGGATTTTAGAAACAACAAGATCATTATATTTTACGGTTTACTCTAAAATTGTCGGAAGAGCATTGAAATACCAATACTGCCAATACTTTACCGAAAATTTTATAATTTTTAGAACGCATGTTTGGTCACTAAATTAGATAAAATGAGAGATGAAGCGAGAAGAAATAAAAGTTTCAACAGGCGAATTTTAAATTTTATGAACTGTTTCAGTTATGTCACCATCAAGCAAAATTTCCTTGCCATGAAATGAAAAAATTACCTCAAAACAGTCAGTAGACGAAAGTAAATATTCCCTTGTCGTGGCGTTTCTCGTTCAAAGTCGTTACATTTACTCGTTTACAAGTTTCGTTAACAGTGTCATTAAGCGCTGCATCATTATGGGGCACATCATTAGCACTCTTTCCTCCTGCAAATGATTTTAAGCACTTTGCCGCTGGAACTCAAATGGAAAACAATTCGAAACATCCAAGTGTTTTACACGAAGTAGTTTTGAAATAAAAACCACATTCCTTTCTTCGTTTTAATTACCCTCCTTTTTTTTGCATGCTGTCAAGATCTTGCTCTGGATTTTGCGAAACTGAACGCAGTTTTTCCAAATTAATTATTATACGCTGGCGTAAATTGCATTAAAGTCATTAATCAGAAAAATCTTTAAATCCTTTCAAACGTAGCTTATTGAGAAGAAGCTTTAATGCGTAGTTTGTTTGAATATCAGGCATATTTTTGCGCCTTGTGAAACACTTCAGCCTTGTTGTTAGGCTGATTATCCACGTATAACGAAGATTAAGGCTGTAAATAAAATACAAATTATGTTAATGACTGTAAACAACTCAAACTAAATTTAATTAAAGAAACGTTCTGGAAGTGAATACAAAATTTATTAAACGATAAAGCTTAGGAATGCTAAAATTTTTATTGTGTAACAGGACTTTTTTTTATCGTTTTTAGTGCACATCCTTCTATTAATAAACTCGGTTAATCGGTTCATTTAAGATTTGCAAAGTAGAATATATGGGCATTAGAATTTGCTGTTTATTGGTGTAATTGAGCTATTATAAATCCAATAAATCCATAGGGCTCGAGGTAGCCTTGTGGTAACGCGTTGGGTGTCGGTGCTGAGGGTGCTCGTATCGAATGCCTACGTGTGCCATTAAATACCTCCGTGTCTAGACCGGATGTGAACATTAAATCCGTACACCGGAAAGTCCCTCTATGAGACCAGGGAGGGTGGGAAAGGGTATGATCTCCCAAGATGTCACCCCTGGAGGTGTTCGGTCAAAATTGAGGTGGCAACTATCTAAAACGGACTTAGAAGAGCAAACGACCCTAGAAGTGCAATATAAAACCGGACCCTCATACTACAGCCTCAAACCTATATGAACCTGGTCTGGAACTTGAATCCAGGGGGAATTAGAAACAACAGCAAGAACAAATAAATCCATAGGACAGCTTTATGTTAAGTTGGTTTCTATAGTGAACGTAGGTAAAGGAAAGGAGCAGCTCAAAAGCTGTATGTTCTAGGATTACATAACTTCGATCATAATCATCTGGTTGAGATTATCATTATTAGCAAACCAATTTAAAAAGACTGTGATAAAAGCTGTGACTGATAATGTTATATCAAATATCTCTTAATTTCTGGAGCATTTTGTTAATTTGTTTTTATTACTCAGGCGCACAACAAACAACGATCTGCAGTTACAACGGAGTGCAACCCTAAAATGTATAAATTTCAATGGTAATCTCCTACAAATAAAAACTTCTGAAAAGTTCCTAACATATATATTTTTTAAATGAAATTTTTGGATCGAACAAGCTAGTCAATCAAAAATTTTTACCTTTTCCTTACCCAACTTGAAAATAATCATGTTTTAAATCCAGGGTCTACATGACAAAATGCATACAGCATCATGCTCCGACGGGCGGTCCTAAACAATGTTATAAACGATGGTTCTTTGCAAAGCGGACTGGATGACTGCACTTTGTCAGTCACCAGTTAAAAATTTAGAAAAATTCCGCGTTGGGAATTTCTTTCTGTCTAGGGTACTCTTCGTTTATGCCTTGCTGACCAGCACATAACGAGGAAGAAACGGTGTTATAAATGATAGTTCTTTCCAAAGCGGACTGGATGACTGCACTATGTCAGTCAACAGTTTAAAATGTAGAGAAATTCCACGTTGAAAATACCTGTCTCTCTATGGTACTCATCGTTTATGCCAGTGATTCTCAACCTTTTTAAAGCTGCAGCCCCCTTAAGGGGCAGAAAATTTTTCAACGCCCCCCTTTGTGAAAATCCTGTAATTTAGAGTATGGGGAAGGGGGGGGGGGGTGCAGAATTATAAAAGGTAAAAATTTTGAGTAATTTATTTCAGTAGATTTACACACCAAATTTGTTTGATTTAACTCGATAATTTTGCTCTAGAAGGCAATTGCATTCCTTTTATTAAAATTAAAATGAGTAAGGCTAAAAAATGCTTAAATGCTCTTTTATGTTTAAAAATTATTTATTCTTAATTAGATAATTAAAAAAGAACAGCAAAAAATGACACTAAAAGAGTAATAGCAATGAAGCAATCAAGTATGTCAGTGGGATGGTTGTGCTTGATGGTTCAGAGCCAGTTTCTAAACGTTCGCTTCAATATTTTTAGAGAGATGAAGGCGCAAGTCCCCTCTTTCCACGATTTGTAGTCGACCTCTTTTCTATAATTAGATCAGTCACAGCACTGAATCCTCGCTCGACAAGGTAGGAGGAAGGGAAGGCAATAAAAAACTTTTTCACGATAGTCCACAATCCTGGGTAGAGGCGACTTATGTTACTTTGAAGCCAAAATTCTGTGAGACGATCACCATCCTGGAAGCAGGCTTTCAAAGTTTCATTAGTTGAAAGTTCGACCAATTCCTCTTGAATCTGAACCTCTGCTGTCTCAATGTTCATAAAAGGGTTCATGACCCATTGAGGGACTTCCAGGGACAAAATATCCTCAAAACGCTCAAAAAAGTCCTTGTGCAAAGACTCAAGGTGTTGACTGTAAACTTGTGTTTCATCGAAGGGGATTTCACCGCTGTTATGCAGATCCGACAAGATTGGAAACTGGCTGAACACGTTGCGACCAAAATTTTGCTTCCACAAAGTGAGCTATTTTAGGAAGGCAAAAATAACAGATTTTGTTGTGATCAAATTGAGCTCTTCGCCTTGAAACTGCAAATTAATTCCATTGAATTTTTCGAAAAAATCGGTCATGTAAGCAACATCAATCTTAAATTGTAGCAGTCTGTCTCTCAGAGCTACATCTTTCTCTTCGAGGAAATCAAGTACAGAGTCGAAAAGATTCCAGAACCCATTCAGGCAGGCGCCTTTGGAGAGTCAGCGAACCTCGGTGTGTAGAACCAAGCGATTGAATTCTTCATCGTTGTCCTTACACAGCTGCCCGAATAATCGATCGTTGAGCATTACTGCGAATTTTGTTCACAGTAGAGATGACATATTGTAATGGCTGATGCAAAGGGTCGATGAGGTTTTTTGCAACTAAATGCTATGAATCACGCAATGAACACCTAAAATACCTGGTACCTCTTTCTTCAAAAGAGTAATTAACCCACGATGACGACCCACCATTGCAGGAGCTTCATCGGTGGCAACAGACATAATGTTCGCAAGAGGAATGTTTTTCTCTTTAAAATAATCTTTGACAGTATTAAAAATAGATCCACCCTTAGTATCTGAAATCAAGCTTCTTGCAAAAAGCCTCTTTTGAATAATATTTCCTTCCTTCACAAACCGGACGTACGCTAACAGTCAAGCCTCATTAGTACTTAGCAAGGTTGATTCATCAACCTGAAGAGAAAATTCAGTGGGTATCAAAAGTTTGCAGAAGGAAGCTTCAACATATTCAGCCATTTCATCAATTCGTCGTCGCACTGTATCATTGCTTCATGGGACATTTTTTATAACATTGGATGCGAATGGATGGTGCAAAACCGTTTCTAAAATTTCCTTGACAGCCGGCAGTATCAACTGTTCACCGATGATATGCGCTTTCCCCGATTTAGCAATAAATTTTGATATACTATTATAAGAAGCTATCAAACCATCGTCGCATTTTTTTTGATGAGGTTGCTAGTAAGCTTGAGATAGACGGTGCCTTCAGAAACTTTTCACTGATGTTCGTGAAAAACGAGAAATCTTTATTTTGTTTGTCAGAATGAATTTTTAGCAGATGCTCCTGCAAACGAGACGGTTTCATTGCCTGATTAGATAACATTTTGTTACAAAGTATAAAAACATAGGTAGTTGCGAGTTCCGACGGCGAAGGAACAAATCCGAACTTCAAGTACGTGGAATTGTTTGACGACACTTCTTTTTATTATACGACATCGTTGGCGGCAGCAAAATATGATGAGGGAAAGATAACTATTTCTCAAAATTAATAATTCATGATCATGATAAAGAACTAATAAGCGCACTTACCTAGCCGACTGGACAAATAAACAATGAAAGTAAATCGAAACTGAGGTAAAAAACAGAAATAAAACGAACGAAAAGCAACACAAGAAACACGGGTCAAATGAAACATTCGTAGTGAAATGAAACATTCATAGAACGCTCAACACATGTGCTGCGATGGGCGCGAAAAAGAATCCTAGTGTAGTTCTTCAAGGTCATCCTACCTAGAATACAAATTCGTCTCACCATTAGAATTGCGTAAGGGGGAGCCGTCGCGTAAGTTCGTTTTATTGCTGGTACAAATGGTGTAAACCGGATAATCGATTTAATAAATTTTTTTGGGAGTTTTAAAATTAAGTTCGAAGGTCAAAACATGCTCATCGCCCCCTACCGCCCAAAACATACCCATCGTCCTCCTATAGCCCAAAACCAGTTCACCGCCCCTCAGCATCCTCCCACTGCCCCCAGGAGGCGGTACCGCCCAAGTTGAGAACCATTGGTTTATGCCTTACTGACCAGCACATAAAGAGGAAGAAACCTAGATTCAAAGCTGTCTATACTGTAGACATTTTACCAAAACACACAACAATACCCAACATATCAACAAGGCCCTACTGGGTGAATTCTCGCCGGTGAGGTTAGACCATAGCGGGCAACCCCTGCGCGTACGCCCACGAACGTCGCCCCCATGGCAGGCCCATAGAGCAGACTCCGCTCAGCAGGCAGCACAGTGCGGCAGGCCGCAGAACATACAGAAAAAATGAATTTTGAATAGACGAAGACGCTAACCTGCTCTGGTAGAAGAGACACTCAAATACTGTAGAGATTTATATTTTTTTCAACCATGGTCACGTGCCCATTGAACTGTTATGATATCTCAAGCGGTTGAATAGACTATCTTGCATCAAGCTGCATCAAGAAAAAATCTCAGTGAACTTACAGATAAAAAATGAGACAAAAAAAGTCGAATCAAAACATCTTGTTGGGTATTTTATCTTGCATATCTAGTTTGTTTTCGCTATTCGGGAATGAGGACAAGACCGTTAATTCTTTCATATCTTGCAATTAAGGATATTTGGGTACAGGCTGAATGTAAACTTTTCCTCTCCGAGTTTAGAATTTGCTATGTTTAGAACGTAGGTTGTCTATACCCCCAGTAAGTCTAGAAATCATATCGACCAGATCTGAAATTTCCCAAACCAACTGCAATGTGCAATCAGAAAACTCTCAATGAACTTGTCAATGAAGGAAAAGGTAAAGAAAGAGGTAATTTTTCGTTACAAATATCATGCATTCGTTTGTTCGTCCTGATTAGACTTATGGCACGAAGAATATCGTCGTTTAAATGCCTGGTTTGAAAAAAAGAATTAGCAATTCTGTTGCCATTGCAAGGCCATAGGTTATGTAAATTGAAGTTCTTTGTTAACATATATATAACTTTTAGGAAAGTCGGCCTTACGGTGCCCTTTGAATCCTTTTAGCCATTCCTCATCCAAATCCACTGAGGATCATTTTTAAAAATATCAGTTATAGAGATGGCTTACTTCTACCCTACCTAGGGTATATGTATATTGAAGTGACAATCTAATGACGTATAAACGACACTTAATAGATATATAACAAAGTTTATTCTTTACTTTACACATATACTTGCGTTTCAAAACAATGCTGCGTACTACTGGTACAACATGTATAAACACTGTGCAAGGAAATACAGTTCAAAATACTCATAAGTATAAACACTATGCAAGGAATGTTATTTAAAAAATACTCACAAATTACTCTAAAGTCAAACCAGCGATGCTGCTCAGTAAACTTATTACTATGACCCCAAATAACCTTCGTCTACCGGATTGGTACGAACTCGCGTAAGTTTGAAGCAAACTAGCTAATCGCCACAAGCGGCAACTCGCATAAATCACTACAAACAAACCAGACTCTTTTCTGTAATCTAGCTGCTCGGTATTTATACCAACGGCCTATGCTGAAATTAGCATAACTTAAACAGCTTCTTTAAATTTATGAACTTAAAAGTTCGATTATTGTCAATCGAATCTTATATCGACCTTACACAGTCTTTTTTCTTTTCATCGAATGCTTCATTAACTAACTCTTTGAAATGCAACAGCGTTGAAATGAAAAATAAGACTGGTCATATTTTGTGAAGATCAAAATATTTTTCATGCCACTGTCTAACTTGTGTAAAATACCGACTTTTTCACAGTATCATGCAGTTCTACGTTTTTATGGTTCTACAACAGGTGGGATTTTTTCAAACTGCCACGTCAGATAGTATGGATATGAAATAATCAGAAAATTGGGATTTCTTCTGAGTTCTTCAATCTAGGGGCCTGAGGTAGCCTAGTGGTAGCGTGTCGTGCTTCGGATTCGGGGTGCTCGGTTCAAATCCCGAAGACACCATTAAATACCTTCGTGTCTAGGCCGGATATGGATACGTTAAACCTGTAGAACAGAAAATCCTTCCATAAGTCAGAAAGGAGGGGAGAAATTACGAGCACACCAGATATCGCCTTTGGGGTTGCTCAGTCTAAATTGTGGTGACAGCCTATTCACCGGGAGAGATTCAGTGTCTGGTTGCTATGTCGAGCCCTCGGTAGTGCATTAGAACCCGTCAATCCCCGATGAAACAGCTGTGTTGGATGTTGGAGATCTAATGATGAACAGCTGTTACAAAACCACTTGGGGACATATCTAATTTTTGACCAATATTATTAAAATATCCAAAAAATGAACCGAAGAACGTGGTTGAAGGAAATATTGCATGGAGTCATGAGGCTAAAATCGAGTTCAATTCAGAACGAAAGTTCTAATCCGTAAAATTTAATACTGAAATAGCTAAAATTTTCACATCTTCTTGCAAAAACCCGGTTTCATGTTAAACTGAATTTCATATTGAAAAGCGAGAATCCTTAACTCATAAAAAATGAGAAAATAATAGAAATTAGCTCATCCATCTTAAAATTGACGTTCGGCAAAATATTCTGTTAAATTTTTAAGCATAGATTTTCCCAGTTAATTATAATACAATAGAACCCATATTTATCAGGACCCAGGATCATTGAATATTTTATTTTTACTTCCTTAAAATTGAAAGTTAAAACACTGAGTATAAATTGAGAGCAACATCGATTAAATTTCATTTTAATGTTTTGAAAGACGTAGAAAAATTTTGAGAACTTTCATGAATATTATCTAAAAATATACAATAATAATGTATTATCAGTAGCCAAGTTTTTCGTTCTCAGTGAGAAAGTAGTAAACCAGTCAAAGTATATAAAGGAAGCAGTCATTTATAAAATACTTACACGAGATTTCTTTACAACGATTAGCAAATTATACAATATGTTTATTTCTGCATACATGTATATATGTGTATATATACATACAAATATATATATATATATATATATATATATATATATATATATATATATATATATATATATATATATATATATATATATATATATGTATATATATGTATATATATGTATATATATATATATATATATATATATGTATATATATACTTACTGTTCATACTTAACTAAAATTTGGTTTGTGTGTACAATAGTTACAGCAACACGTTTCCTTACTTGCATTTGTTCAAAGTTAAAGTAAATATTTTCTTCGTATGTTTAATTAATTACCGAATATGCAAATCTGAAGGCAGAGAATAAATAACCTTTTAATCCTCATATCTCTCAAGAACGTTCCCCAAATTTTATCAGTAATTTTCATCTACGTAACAGGAGTTGGAAGTTTGGATTGAGTGTGATAAAATAATCTTTTCACTAAGACAAAGAATTTGTAATTTTCTGTTAAGTCTAGTAAAAATAGTACTTGATCTAATTTTCCTCTCTGGGGATTATTGCGTCTAGATTTAGGGTATTTTTTTTGGTAAGAGTCCAGAACTTAAGCATTTGTTTTGGGACCCTCAGTGAACAATTTAATCGACTTTTTCTATTTACTTAGTCTTCAAAAGGCATTCAGTAAGAATAATTTTTCTTAATGGAAGTTATTTAAGAATTATAAGAATGTGTACTGTTAAGATACTTTTTAAAAATACTTTAGTTGTTTCTCTTTCTAGATTGGCACAATACTAACATTCGCATATCAGGTATTCCCAATTATACCTGAGATCATATACTTGGCGACTCCCAATGATATAAATACATACGCACATTTTACAAATAATTGCATTTATATTTACATGCATATATTTCTTGAATGCAAATTATATACATATAATCAAAACATTATTTTGATTTTGAGGTTCCAGATGGTCTTTAATGCAAAACTATAACTTGTGTAAGAAAACGATTCGGTTGAAAAAGTTTAATAACAAAGAATCATTCGTAGTTATAGAAATTAATAAAATAATTATTGGAGATCACCTTGAGTTAAGCTAAATTATCGTAATTATTTTTCACGATTCTATGACATCACATTATAACTGTGTAAAAGTAGAACTGGAGTAACAGATCAAGGGTTTTGAAGTGATTCTAATAGATACTGCAATTTATGATCAAACCGGGAATCATGATTTAAGTTGACTGTATGAAAAAATGGCCATGGCTTTTAAAAAGAGAAAAGTATCGATTAAAAGTACTTGGCAATCATGATGATAGTGGATATTATTCATTCGTTAGATACGTCTTAGATTACTTTCGATTTTGAAGATCAAATGAATTCTCATATGATTCATTAATATTGTTCTAAAATCATACTCTAACATATTAATATAATTCGATAAAAGCTTTGTATGCAGGGAAGATTTAATATGCCTTAGGTTATTCTTTGCAGAACATTTATAATTTCGATAAGAAAGAATACTATATCAGAGCGTTTAACGAGCAATACAAGAATGGAGTACATTTCACGCGATATTACAGAGAAATGTTTCCTCTTGGTAAAATTACCTGGTTTAAATATTAATTAACATGCTCTGAGGCAAGTAAATGCTATAGCAATAAAAACTGCATTTAAATTATATATATCATTCTTTTAAGTAAATAAATAATCCGAAACTGTTACAAAATGAAAGATCTCATTAACAAGAAATACATTTTTTTAACTATACATCGTCCATTCTTTTGAGCAGCAAGATCGAGGCTTGTACATATGGTGTGCCAAATTGCACATTACATTTGGAACATCTAAAGTTATAAAATAATCCAAAATAAATAAGTAAATTGGTGATAAGACAGGTTAATGTGGACTAAAAGTTAAAAATAATTTTCAACAACATACTGAAGAGAAAAGACAAAACCTTTGTGCTAGAGGAATAAGCAGGAAATCCAGCGAAAATAAAGCACAAATAGCAGTAAGGTGCAATTTTGCATACGGCCGTTTCGAAGCTGCAAAGGAACTTCTTCATCAGTGCAAAGAACTTAGTGGCAATGGCTTAGTTTTCGGCTTTTTGAGCTGCCACTAAGTTCTTTGCACTCATGAAGAAGTTCCTTTGCAGCTTCGAAACGGCCGTATGCAAAGATGCACCTTACTGCTATTTGTGCTTTATTTACGTTGGATTTCCTGTTTATTAACATACAGAAGATTTGTTACGACTCTACTTGAGTGAGTTTATGTTCACTCAAGTAGAGAACATAAGCTCACTCAAGTAGAGTCGTAACAAATCTTTAGTATGTTAGTTGACATTTTGAACATAAAAGCGTTATGTTCAAAATGTCAACTAACGAGAAAAATTATTAAACGTTTCTAACGGGAGAAAACGTCACCAAAGTAATTTAAATTCAACTGTAATTCAATGTTTGTACAACGACTTCCGATAGCAACTGTCTTACAAGATGAAATTAGCCGTCTAATTCAAATCTTTCTTCTTCACTGAATTCTTTAATCACGACTTTAAACCAGTGGTTGCCAACATTTAACATACCATGCCTCAATTTGTTTCACATAGAGTTTAGATGCGTGCCATACCACTCAAACGCTTTTAACATAGGATTACGTTCCTCCATAACGGTCCTCCGGAAAGCAAAATTTCAGGCGCTAAAACCGTCCGTCGTCGAGAGTTATGATTTTGGCAGCATGCAAAACCCAGTCTGTATCGCTTGGGCAAGCAGTAAACATTTAATCAGAAAAGTACCAAAATTCGTCAAAATTTTGACATACATATGTACATACGTACATATATATAGATACATATATACATAACACATAAAGCCGATTCCGAACGGCTACAAACGTCCATCCCATTCTTGGCATGCCAAGAATGGGATGGACGTTTGTAGCCGTTCGGAATCGGCTTTAAGCAGTAGGTCCCGGTCTAATTAGCCCTCGTGTAGCAAAAAAAAAATGACCGTAGCGCTCCAAACCAAACCAAACCAAACCGTAGATTCGGGTTACTTGGACCCAAGAAGTGAAGATTTTTGTACATTTCTTACCCAACGGTAGCCTTAAAAACATGTTTGTTCTGATAACCTGATTTTAAACAACTTATTTGACGATTCCCCAGGATTTTAGGTATTTTTCAAACCAAAATTTTAATTATATATATATATTTAATAAATTATTGAAATGTGGGTTCAAGTAAACCCCGGAGTGAGGTTACTTGAACCCAACCTACATTTTACATGAATTATACAATTCAAATAGGTAGTGGGCTCAAGTAGCACCTAGAATCTTGAAATAAAAATAGAGGTTTATGTATGAGAAATTTATTTTACATTAAAACAGAAAACAAATCCCATTTTATTTGCATATCTGATTGTTAACAGTGGATGCGGCTGCAAAACTAATTTTTTCCTGTCACGGCTAGGGAGGTTGTTTTGAAAACATTTCACTGATCTTCCATGCATTGCAAGATAAGACTTGACAATAAATCGAAAGTCCAGTTCGTCCACGGGAAATCCAAAATCACAAATTTTGTCTAAATGACTGGCACAGGCCAACTCTTCTTCACTAGAAAATATGATTGGATGTCCAGGTTTGTTCAATAAACCATTCTTCAATCTCCTTTGCATAGTGGACCTACTAATTTTAAAGTGGGTTGAGGCATCTCTCTGAGACATTTCTCCTGACCTTACAGCATTTAAACATTCCTCTAATTTTTCAGCTGTAACATCCGCATACTTTCTGCTCCCAGGAGACCTCTTGAAATTTCGGAGCATTTTTGTATCAGATCTGCGAATAAATGCACATGAACCGGTTTAATCATTTAATAAAAGGAAACCGACATGAAGTAATGATATTAATTATTTTTGCAGTGAAAATTGAGAATGCCTAATCAAAAATGAGACTACGGATTACTTGGACCAACTTTCTTGCTTGGGTCCAAGAAACCCCATTTTTAGTTTATCAGCACACTAGTTAATACTTATAATTTTTACTGGGTTAATTGATTCTCTATCCATCTAAAACTAGTGTTATATTCTTAAAGACTGTATTTGAAATGTAAATTTATCCTTACCTAATCTGGGACTGCAGTATATAAAAAACTGAAGGGGGAAGTTATAAGGTCACAAAATTTCGTGTTTTTATCGCAAAGAAACATAACCTGAACTAAAAAAAGGTGGGAAGAGCGGGAACGTGGTAAAGTGACTCCATACCTGGCTAATGCTCCTATTTGTTGGAGAGATTGTGAAATATACCTATATTTTATTGACAAGAGACCTAGGTGTAATTTAAATCACTTTTTCGGTTTGGGTCCAAGTAACCCCCTAGGGTCCAAGTAGCCTCAAGTTACAATACATATATATATATATACATAACACATACATACATATATACACGCATGGACAAAAAAATTAGCGCACCAAGAAATAATTGCGGGATCGTAACGAAACTTGCAATGAAGGTACATGTCGGGGAGATATGCAAATGATTAGAAATGCAGCGTGATTGCGCATTACGTATAGCCGGTAGAGGGCGTTGAACATCGTACTCTGTGGAGTATAAAACAGGTAACCAAAGCTTGTTTGAGTGTGCTGAATCATTTACAGAGGAACAGCTGAGATAGACATGCCATTACGCCGTGTTCGAAGACAATATAAGTAGTTGTCGCAGTTTGAGAGGGGGAGAATCGTCGGGATGATGGAAGCTGGGTGGTCAGCTAGACGAGTAGCTCGTCAATTAGGCCGCTCTGATTGTGTTGTGAGGAGGTGTTGGGACCAGTGGACACGAGAGATGTCATGTACACGAAGACCAGGCTCAGGACGCCCTCGACAGACCAGTCGTCGAGAAGACCGCCACATCGTAAGAAATGCACGCGTACAGCCAACTGCTTCATCGGCTGCCATCCAGGCACAGGTAGCACCTTCACTAGGGGCCTGTATAACTTCTCGAACCATACGAAGGCGCCTGGCTGATGGACAGTTGGTATCGCGGCGTCCATTACGTGTGTTGCCCTTGACGCCCACCCATCGACGCTTCCGTTTCGAGTTTTGCCGCGCACGAGGAAACTGGACTGCAGCGGAATGGAACCAGGTCGTCTTTAGCGACGAATCCAGATTCAATCTCGGCAGTGATGACAATCGTGTTCGTGTGTGGAGAGCTCGTGGTGAGCGCTTCAATCCTGCCTTTGCTGTACAGCGACACATCGCTCCAACAGCTGGTGTGATGGTATGGGGTGCCATTGCCTACAATACACGGTCACCCCTAGTATTGTTCCGTGGCACCTTGACAGCCCAGCGGTATGTTCATGAAATCCTACAACCACATGTGTTGCCACTCATGCAACGGCTCCCAGGAGCCATTTTTCAACAAGACAATGGTCGGCCTCATACGGCAAGGGTGTCACAAGACTGTCTCCGCACTGTTGCTACCCTTCCTTGGCCTGCCTGATCCCCAGATTTGTCTCCAATCGAGCATATCTGGGATCATTTGGGACGACGAGTTGGGCATCCCACGAGTTTGAACGAACTAGAGGCAAGGTTACAGCAAATATGGAACGAAATGTCTCAAGACATCATACAGAACTTGTATGACTCAATGCCCGATCGTATCGCATCGTGCATTCGCGCTAGAGGGGGTCCAACGGAGTATTAACTCCTCCGTTCTTTTGCCTTTTTCTCTGAAATAAATTATCCTTTTTCTTTGATTTTCTTATCATTTACTTGTATCAAAGTAGTCATTACGTATGTAAAATTTCGTTTCATTTTGACGACTCCTTCTTGGTGCGCTAATTTTTTTGTCCATGAGTGTACATACAAAATAGGTAAGCAACGATAAGTAATCCTACGTTAATAACCCGAAGTAGTTTCATTAGTAGAGACTACCTGAAATTTTTTTCTACCTTCTTACGTTCATGGTTGGAGTTGGAAAATAGTGATAGGGGTAGAATCTCCTTCGCTTAGGGGTGGAAAAGGGATCACTCAATTAACATTTTAAAATGACTTAATTATTGTATGTAAAGCAATGTTTATTACAGCACCTAAACATTACTTACCATTAATGATACTTTTGAGGCTGTTTGGATTTCGCCAGTTTGTCAATGATTGGTCTTAAATATTTTACTGAGAGCACCATAAAATAAATTCTTCACATTGGAATCAGTCATTCTTGACCTCGTTTTGCTTTTAATGAATTTCGTGGAGGAAAATGCTTCTTCATACCTGTATGTCTTTCCGAAACGACATAGATAAGTTTTCGAAATTTCTCTTAGTTCTGGGAAATGTTAACAGAGTAATGAACGTCAGAAATTAATCACGTCTGTTATGTAACAAAGTATATTTAAGTGCTTTCTAAATGCAGTTCCTTTCAGGTTCACATCTAACCGATGTCGAAGGTTCATCGCAACGAGTGAAGAATCAAACAGTAAACTTCTTAAAGTGCAAATTTATTGACCGATTTTCATGACACAACAAGCCAGTTACTATAATACTAAAAATAGCCATTTTTATTCTCGTTACATCATCTCGTTACATCAATAATGAACATATAGATGGCTTGACCTCAAACTGAAACATGTAGCCCATATTTAGACCTTTTCCTTTATATATAATTAGAATAGGAACTTAAGATGTTTACCCTCGCTGGCCGAATTTTTTTATTTCTGGGAGCCTTTCTGAGTTCCCACAGACTCCTTATGGGATTAGCCATGAAAAATTCTCTTGATATTCCATTTGAAATTTTTTTTCGCGCATTTTCACCCGACCTCCGTCTGCCAACAACTTGAAGTATCTGCCTACATTGAAATGCTTATTTTGGCGCAATATTCGAATTTTTTTATTGCTCTATTTCAAAGGTCAATCTTTTTGGATTCTAAAACTGCTTTACTTTTATTCGTA
This sequence comes from Dolomedes plantarius, assembly GCA_907164885.2. Lineage (NCBI taxonomy): Eukaryota > Metazoa > Arthropoda > Arachnida > Araneae > Dolomedidae > Dolomedes > Dolomedes plantarius. The sequence continues at coordinate 115,161,224 of OU015498.1, read as the reverse complement.
CGATCATTGGAAGGGAACTTACGGTCAATTTAATAAACCGAGATTGATTTTAAATAATCGGAAGTAGCATCTTCAAATGCATTTTCTGAAAACTGATTTTTCAGTGACTTTTTTAAACGAGAAAGTTGATAGTTGAGAAAAAAGATTTTAATATATTTCAATGAAACTTTGCAACAGTGTTTTACATATTACTAAATATGTTTGGCCCTAAAAGCTAAGATATATGTGTTAATTTAATCATTCTACAGGTTTCCTTACATATAAAAATATAATTTTTTAAATCAGTGTTTTTTCCCTTTTCAAGTTATATTTCAGGGATTTTTGGAAATATTCTAAAACTTTACTTCAGAACACAGGTAAGTTTCACGGTAGTATATATGTCACAGTAGTAGTATATAGTATAAAGAAAATATTAAATTATATTGAGTTGAATTGAGTGTAGGGACACTGGCATAAGAACTAAATTGTATTAAAAATTTATAAAAAATGCCCTATATTTAAAAAAATTATGAAATTTTTAAGGGGGTCCAGGGCCCACATTTCTTCAAATTTTCGAAAAACATTTTATTTCATCAAAAATTTGTCTGTTCTTTTCCGCTTAAAATGACGTTTAAATCATGTTTCTATCTTAATTAGAACAGGAGATATTAATTTTTTCTTTTGCAACATTCTAATAGCAGCCAATGTTTGGTTAAACCTGTAAAGACGTTTTTATGTATGATGGTTTTTTTTCACCATTTTCGTCTTTAAATTGTTATAAGTCAAGAACCGTTCAAGATAAATGGTTCAAACTTGAAGCATGTCTTTTTCAATTATTTTACTGTAATTCTGATCCAGCAAATTTGGAAAAAATTGACTTTAGAAAACATGATTTTAAAAAAATAAGTTAAAAAATACGTTTTTAAAAAAATTAATACTCTAAATATTTAAAATTTTTAAAAAATTAATATTTAAAAAAATGTTGAATCAAAATTAAAACTTATATATACCTGTTTAATTAAATGAAAAAAATTTGAAATTCGACAAATAATATTTCAAATTATAACGATTTTAAATTACCCCACTTTTTAAAAAAATTAAAATTAAAAAAATTTTTAAAAAATTTATATGAGAAATTTTATGATGTGATTTTATTTACAAATTATATGGTTAACCATCACAAAAATATTCAAAAATTTAACGCAATAAATAAAAAAAATTAAAATGTGTCCCGGACCCCCTGAACAAAAATTATATTTGTTTTCATCATTTTATATCACATTTGAACTAAAAATATATGTATTCAATCAGTGCTATATGTTTTGAAAAAAAAAGTTCTCCAAATGTAGGCAGATACCTTAACAACATTGTTCGCTAGTACCTTATAAACATATATACAATCGTTTTTGCTAACTTTTGTCCCAATGATGCATTTCAAGCACAAAGTTTTATATTGGGCAATCCAGTTAAACTTAGTGAGCGCTATGATACCTTATGTAAGAAATACTTCTAAAACGTCGGTACATGGCATGTAAAAAAAAAAAATTCCGTCGTATAACGCACACTTTTAATACAAAAAATAAGATCGAAATTTACGGATGTGCTTTATACGTCGGATATAAAAACGATAGATTTAAAAATAAGGAAAAGTTGAACATAAAAAAATTAGATTTCTACATGTACCTAAATGCTGTTTTTTTAAAAGAAATGGCATACCTTATGAACTTAACAATTTTAATTATCGGATGACATAAAGGGTTCGTCATATTCGTCTTCCGTTATATCTTCAGGCACATCATTGAATTATGTTTCTAGAAGAGAGTTTTGAAAGAGAAATCATCTGACTCCTAATTCCACGAATTCATTCGCGTCAGAAGTGCGTTCTTAACCCCGGTTTGCAGAATTATTTATTCCCTCAAGCATTTCTCCCACACCCATATTGTTCCCCTTATCACTTGTCCATTCAGTATACCATTTTTCGAAAACCTGGGAAAATACTTTGAATGAATGACATCAAAAGATAAGAGCATCGTACATGTGCATTTCAGGTTTCTTCGTCAAGAAAAGTGTGCGCACTATACGGAGAATAGACCTAAAAATTAAAAAATGTAGTTTAAAATTATAACTCGTTATACGCCGGGTGCTCGTTATACGCCGGGAAATACGGTAGTTTAGGCACAGCACCGTTAATAGCGCAAAATATTCCTCAGCAATTAAAATCGGAAAACATTCTACTAGGTTTTTAATGAAATGAATTAAAATGCCTTCCAAAATGAAAGTTGAATTACTATTTGGAAAAAAAATGTCATTTGGGATTAATCAAATTCATACAAATTGTTCATTATCAGTGAAGACTCGTTCTTCGTTAATCTAAAAGATAATTTGTTTTTTTTTTAGACAAGAAGTTTTCTTATCTTGCTGAGATTAAAAAGTTGTTAAGAAGAAATTTTATCGTATTCAATCTTCACTATTTTCAGAAGTTCTTTCGGCGCTTCATCACTTTAAAATTAATCATCAAACAGAAATTTTGCTGAACAAATCTAACCTAAATCTAATCTTATATCTGTTGAGAACCAAAATGAAGTAAAGATAGAGGCATTACAGCTTCTGTTCTAAGATGAAAAAAAATCCTTCAGTTAAGTATCTTGAACGTTTTTCATTCCTCCAATTAATATTCCATCAATTTCCTCAATCGATCTAGGGGGAATACTGTAGATTATAACAGATTTAAACTTTGCTATTAGCACAGATGAGATTTTAAAATTTTGTGTTTTTTTACATTTGTCATACTATGTATAAATGTTTATCTTTCTAAAATTAATTTTTGCATTTTTTAAAGCTTGTTCACAGCTAAGATATTGAATATTAAGTATGTAACTTATTTATATTTTTTGAATAAACTATAAAATTAATTAAAATTTTTAAAAAACATTTTTGTGGTGTTGTGGCAGATGTTGATATGTCCGAAAAATTCAATTTTATGTTTCAAGTTGATATGTCACACTTAAAATTGGTTCTTTAATGTGGCAAACGCTGATATGTGGAATTATGAAATAATACTAATTTATTCTTATTGGCAAATGTTGTTATGTATAAAATAGTATTTTCGAAACCCTCCCCCAAAATTTTAGTCCCTGATTGAAAATTTTCTTTGAAGACCAGCCATATGCTTGAGGTTGGATATGCATATTAACTAAAGGATATTTGGATCGAAAAACTTAATTGGGTAATTTTATATTTCACAACAAAAGTTGCTTTTTTTAGTTTGCGGAAATTATGAAAAAAATAACATATCAACATCTGTCATAACGCCACAGATTTGTAAGGTAATTTCTAACCATTAGTTGCTAACCAATTTCTGCTAAATTTCATTTCTCTGTCGTAATGTTGGCAAAGGTTTTTGTAAAGGTTCACACCTTCGCCCAGGAGTTTAAAGAAAATGCGACTCGAAATTAATGTGTCGTGATCGGAGAAATTCTTGATATCATTATGTTTCAAAATTAGAAGCGATTACGCAGACTGCTAGAGGGAATTTAAAGTTTGTCCCAGAATGAGAAGAGGATTCTTCTGCCTCCGCAGGAAGCTGAGAATTTTCGTTGAATTTACTGGGCTGATTTCCCGAAAACTGGCAGAGCTCAGCAAGCCAAAATCAGAGACACGAAGAGAGAATTTTTGATTGGGGCATAAATTTGTATCCCTCATACGTTTGCCACAGAATGTAAATTACATTTTTTAACTTTGCAAATGTAATTCCGTTCTTTATCTTAAGTTTAGTATTTGCAGTTGATTAATTTCAACTGAGGCTTTGTATAGTACAAGAGTCAAGGAGATTTGCACCATTAAGAAACAAATTTGCAGAATCAATTTCTTTTAGGGTAAAATATTTTTTAATGTTATGTTTATTATTCAGTTGTAGAGAATAAAGATTATTTTAACTGACAACGAGAACGTATAATAAGAAAATGACTTTGATATAACTATCAGCATTTATATGCAGTGGTCTCAATTTCATATGTTAGTTCTAAATTGACTGAAACAAATAGTTAGATTTATTTTTCAGGAAGCTTAAGAAGATTGTTTTGACCCTCTTCCAGGCCTAGGTTTCAAACCCGTGTTAATTTACCCCGAGGTCAATATTCTGACGTATAAAATAGTCCAAAGAAGTATGAGAGTATGATTTTAATGATTTTTGTCTAAAGGTATGAAATATGTTTTAATGGTATATCATGTGTTTCAACGTCTGTTGATCATAGAAATAGTTTCTTGATATTCCTTACATTTATATCCAAACTTAGTAATATTATTTTGCAATTAGCCACTTGCATTTTGTTTTGGACCCAAACCTTTAAATTTAATCACCAATTATTTTGTGTGTGAAATTTAAAAGCATATTAAAAAAAGCCACTGTTACATGTTGAATATACGGCGAGGCGATGATTTTTTTCAAATTAAATATAAATTACAAATTTTATGTTGCCGAAGCAAGGGAGTTTCCATTTCAGCTTATTTGACTTAGAGAAAATATCCAATGTATATTTGCCATTGATACTTGGTTTACACCTTTTGAAGCAAAAAATAATTAAGAATTTAAATTATTGCTGCAAATGTAATATTCATGACTTTTTAAAAAGTGTACCGAGAAACCCTCTCATATTCAGTATTTTGCAGAAAAATATAGGAGAAAGAAAACTATTTTTATTATCTTGAACTCACGGTATGGGAATTTAACTTTGAAAAAAGTCACGAGTGATTCACTGATTTTAAAATTAAATTATCACTGATTCTATGATTTATTTTATTTATTATTATATGAAGAGTTTGGTAAAGTTTATTAAAAAATGGTACTAGAAAAATAATTTAAATAACAAATTATGTACAAATGAACGCGCCCAACTCATATACACACTTTTGAAACGAAGTAGTTAATTTCCTCGTAAATAATAGCATTTGTTTTGTCATATACTTAATCAGATATTTTTAATAACAGTTAAAGAGTCAATAAATCACAAGTAAATGATCTGCTTTATCGAATGTTAATTTTTTCCTTACTTCTGTTTCAGCTCATTAAAAATGATCTTTAAGTAATTGTCATTCTTTGCATTAGAATATGAAAAATGATACTTAATTCCTAGTTCGGTAATAATCTAATTTAACTAGTTTTCCGGATTAAAAAAAATTTTTTTTCTATTCATTTTCATCTTTTTCATTTAATGACTATGTTTATTCTTTGAAAAGATGTGTGATGAAATATTTCTCAAAAAGCTGTCACTAAGAAATTCAATTAATAAAGATAAGGAGCTGCGAAACTCATTCTATTTTATATACCATAAAGTTAAACAGAAATTCCTGGAAATAAGCCAGTAAAGTAGTTCTTTTTTTTAAACTTTGTGTTGAACCAGAAATATGTTGGATAAAAATTATCTATCAGTTTACTTTAATAAAACAACTTGAGTAATTTACGTTTTTTCTATTTTTAATATCTAGTTATTATTAATTTTAAAAGAACTATTTACCTGTTTTTGGATCTGTTTAGTATATTCAATATATGTCAAAAGTTTGGAAAACTTTGTATTGTTTTACATGAAATATTTGTTTACTTAACTGTCGTATCCTTGACCTTTGTCAGGCCTTACATGACTGAGCATTTTTCAAACTTCTCTTAAGAGGCATTCATGAGCCCAAAGCTTTCGATTAATTATTGTTACAGTACATTCTATATACATCTAAAATATATTTTAAACGTATCTAACAAAGATTTTTAGAATGGTAACTCGAGGAAATTTCGATTAATTTATGAGGAATTATTGTTACAATATGTTGTAAATACATTTAAAATATATTTTAAACACATCTGAAAAGGATTATTAGATTAGTTTTGAAATTTTAACTCAAGAAATATTTGATTAATTTACGAGGAATTGTTGTTACAATATGTTGTAAATAGATTTGCAATATACTTTAAACACATCTGTAAAATGATTATTAGATTAGTTTTGAAATGGTAAATAGAGGAATTTAAGATTAATTTACGAGGAATTATTGTTACACTACGTTCTAAATACATTTAAAATATATTTTTAAACATTTGAAAAGGATCTTTAGATTAGTTTTAAAATGGTAAATCGAGAAATATTTGATTGATTTAAGAGGAATTACTGTTCTACTACGTTGTAAATACATCTAAAAATATGTTTCAAACATATCTGCAAAGAAATATTAGATTGCATTGAAATGGTAACTCTATTAAAACTTTCATACGCAATTTCTCGTTCTAATAAACAAAATGAATTATAAATCTTTCCGTTTTCGTACAAATATGGAGTAAATATCGTGGATGATTTTTAAAGGAATACAAGGAATATTTGTAAATGAGTTGTTAGATTATTAATAAAATGATAGCAGAAAAAATTCGTCATTTGTAATTTAACGTCGCAACGAACACAATAATATGTAACTCATTTATTAATATTCAGTAATGCAATAATGTGTCAGTGGAAGGGAATATTGAAAGAGATAATCCCTAAAGACATCAATAATTTATATTTTGCAAAAGAATTTTACGATGACTCTTACATTGAGGCTCGATTTCTAGAAAACAAGTCCCAGCTTTTAATTGGATTATTTTACGTTATTATGATGCTTTATAGACGCCGTACAGTCATTTTACTTAAAAGTATTGAATTAAAAACATCAAAAAGGTGATAATTAAACGCCAATTCTATCCGTGAATAGACAAAAAAATATTAATTTTTAGATTCGGTTTCATTTAAAAAATAAAAAAAATATCTTAACTATCACTTCTTTTATTTCAATTAAACAATATCCACGCTAATAAACTATAAGGAATCAGTTTCAAAGCAATGGAAATGGTTTATTCTAGGTAATAATAATCTCATGAAATCTTAATAATAATTACAAGACAAAAAGAACTTTTTATATACCACGTTTTTAAATTTTCTGTTCAATCATATAAACTTGAAAATTCTATGTATTAATAAATAAATACTTTTTAAAAGTTTTTTTGATGAATTATCCCATCAACTTGAAAGAAAATAAAGTTAATTGAAAGTTAACTTGCGTTTAACTTTTCGTTCCCGTCCCGGGCGATAGATGGCTGCACCAGTCTACAAAACAAAATTAACTGAAAATGAATTCAAATCTGCTTAAAGATGGCTAAATGTATTAAAATAATACATTGTCATCGTGTTCTGAGCTATTCTAAAAGTTTCAAATGTCTAGCTAGTCGGGAAGTTAGTTAAAAATCGAGTGCAAGATTTGTACTAGACAAACACACAAACAAGAAGGCGAGTTAATAAAAACATGGTAAAAAATGTATATTTTAGATGCTCTTTATTATTCATTTGTAGGTTTCATTCAAGCAACATATACAATTCACCAACAAGAAATTATATTTTCTCCTTCCCCACGAAAAAACTTAACATATTAAGTAATGCCTAACGTGAGGTAGGGCTCTTAAGGGCTTTAAATTCGACTGTTAACAGATGAATAAAAGATGCCTGTCAGATTTCTTCCTCAGAGGATGTTAAGTGGCTGAAATTAAATTGGAAGCCTTTGGAACAATGCCATGGATTCCATTTTTTTCTCTTTCAACTGTGGAACAGAACCAAAAGAATGTAAAAGGATCTTTAGTCTTTTCATTAAAATAGATAATTTAATTATAGTAGAAACATTTCATCGAGCACTGCAATTAAATTCCGCTAAAAATACTGCCGAGAGAAAACTCTGAAGTAGTAAAAAAAAAAAGCTGTGTATATAATATATCTTGTTAGAGTAGGTTAATTTTGTATGAATTTTTATTTGCGATGGATATAACCTCTTTAGTAACTTTTAATTTTTTGTTTTGTCTTTAAGTCAGTGAACGCTAAACTACTATTTTAGCATCAGAATCCGAAAAAAATCAACAATATACCTCTCAATTAATTTTATACCACACTTTAAATTACAGAAAATGTAATAAAATGTTTATTATCATGAAAACTAAAATTATTTTTTCCCTTTATAGTGAAATGCCAAAAAGACTGTCACCCTTATATTTAAAGCGGATAAACTCAATTCAGAGAATTTGCAAATAGTTCTCTCATTTATTGGTTGAAATACAAATGGTTTGTATTATTTTTAAGGATTAGATATAGCTATTAAACTTGAAAGATGTCAGTAGTGTTTATATCTGAATAAATAGTGTATTATTGAGAAAATTTAAAGTAAAGTGTCCCCCGGAACGAAACTGTTACCAATCTGTGTTTCTGTGTAAAGTGTTTTAAGTCCAATATGGGCTAAAAATGAGTTATCAAACCAGGCATGTTTAAAAAATCAAGGGCTACTACAGGGTACCGAAAGCTATGTCCAATTCCACTTCTAAATATTTTTATTCATCAATGAAAATTTGGGTTGTTAAGTCCAAAATGGGCTAAAATGTGTTATCAAACAAGGCTTGTTTGAAAAATCAAGGGCTACTACAGGGTATCGATAGCCATGTCCAATTCCACTCCTAAATACTTTTATTCATCAGTGAAAATTTGGGATGTTAAGTCCAAAATGGGCTAAAATTTGTTATCAAACCAGGCTTGTTTAAAAAAAAATTGCCACTGCAGGGTTCAGAAAGCTGTCCAATTCCACTCCTAAATATTTTTATTCATCAGTGAAAATTTGGGCTATGTGAAACTAAACACAAACATGTTAGTTTTCAATCCCGTTTTTCTCAAAACTACAATTTTGGAGTTGACACACTTTAACACAGTGAACAGCAAACACAGAAATATTCCATCACGAGATACGTTAAACTTAATTTAAAAGCTGTTATACTCACGTGGTGTTTGTGCAAATAAACTAATTTTAAATAATCACACCTGATAAAGCTATATGGAGAATTTTTTTATCTGATGAATTTCTTTCACTCGAGCTATAATAATTATAAAACAAGGGGTCGCAAGGGTTTTTAGGATTGCAAAAATTTGAAAGTGCGATAGTGGCGTCGTTATGATGCATACTTCATATCTAACAAAAGGTCAAATTCACTGCATTTGTGACCATTAGAATTGTTTTCATTTCTAGTATAGTCCGGTGAATCCCTTCCTACAACGAAATATTTAATGTTGAGAACCTAAGTCCCGGTTGGCAAGTCAGATCTTTATTGTACTTTCCTATCTTTATTGGCAAAGCTGTTTGTACCTGTTTAGACCATTCCCTAGGTTTCACATTAAGATATGATGTTAGGATCTATGTTTCACTAGGTTAAGTTGCTTATCCTCATACCTTAGATAAAATATATGAGCTATGTATCTCCTGTAACAAGCAACGTCATTCCAGAAATTGTTTAAATTGTTGCATATAGAAATTGTTATTAGCAGATTTTATAATATATTTTTGTAAAAATTCTACAGTGAAATCATTGTGATGCCGAGTAAACGTTTCATATATTTTACTCTGTTCTACCACGTGCACAGATTGTCTCAGTTTATTTCATTTTTACAGTATAAGTTGAGGAAGAAAGATAATTTTCTTCTAGAAAAAACATTTAATTTCATGTTTTTTGCCTTTACACACACGCATACACACACACACACACACACATATATATATATATTATAAACTGTCCATAGTCCATAGCACCGAAGATTATTGAAATTAGAATATTCGATTAAAGTAAATGCCTAACATACTGGCATCTTTTGGAAAGTTGGAGCTACGTCTTTCTTATTATGGTACTTGTAATTAAGTTATTCATGACCTATGATGATTTTATGCAAACCTATTCGACCCAAACCACGTTATTTAAAAACATTCTATTACTTGATTTTACTTTGCACAAAGCTGCCCTCGAAAATTAAAATTTTAAGGCTGCGTAAAGAACTTTTGTCCAGAATTTCTTTGAGTTAATTCGAAGTTACTTTTCTCCGGATCAGAAATAATTAATAATTCCCTTTAATAAGAGATTTCGACACAATGTTATCCGCTTCAACAAGTTATAAATATCACAAAAAATTAATTCTACTTTTCTTAAAATACAATAAGATATTTATTAAAAGAGGTTTTTATCAAGAATATTTTTTGAGAAGATTAAAAAAAACTGTGGATTTTTTTCCTCCTGTTTGTTTCGTTGTAAAATCTAAATTAATGGAAATGCTGCGGGGACTAATTTGCAAGAAATACGATTTTCTGGAGGAAGGATATGAATAATAGATTGGAAAACATTCATTCTTTTCTTGCAAATAGATGAAAAATGATTTTATTCAAGTAAGAATGTATCCTATACTTGGAAACATAATCAAGTTACATTTTTGCAAAAACCGTAATTGAAAATACATGTAAGCAACTTATCTTTATTTGCCTAAAGGAGATAATTAAAATGAGAGAGAAATGAGCCATGCAGTGAATATAAAGGGCATAAGTTAAAGTTAAAGTAAATAAATAAAGACACGAAAACAACTATATATATATATATATATATATATATATATTATAGAGAAAATAGCTCACTTCTACCCAGACTTGGGTGTATATAATTTGAAGTGGCACTCTAAATGAATTTCATACAAACACAGTTTATACATGAAACAATGTTTATTGAATTCGTTGCACATATAGAATTTGCTTTTACAGCATTAAGCATACGTACTACTTGTAAGGAATATATTTTAACATTCAATAGAAATACATATCGCAATTACTCACAAACCAGCAGAGAGTCAAACCAGCAGTACTGCCACGTAAACTTTGGGCCCCCTAAGCACTAGCGCAGGATAGTACTGGAGCTGCATACCCTCGTAGCTCCCTCTCGCTTATCTATCAACCGTAACAACCTTTCTTCAACCTTAACAACCTTTTTTATTAATGACGCTGCATGGTATTTATACTAAGCGTGTATGCCGAAATTAGCATATCTCAAGCAGCTTCTTTAATTCATTCACTCAAAAGTTCGATTCTTGTGAATCGAATCTTGTGTATACCTTACACTATATATATATATATATATATATATATATATGTATGTATGTATATCTCAAAAACCAGACACCCCTTTAATTTTCGATTTTAAATTTTCCAAAAGCGAAATTACACAGCCTTTAAGTATTTGATTAAGTATAATTATATAAAGGAACATCTGAGGGAAAAAATCCTTTCAAAATAAATTCAAATAATTAAAAAAATCTTGTATGCCACTTAAAGGAATTTTGTGAATATAGGATATTTATTCTTACGTTTCATTAACGCTGAAATTTCCTCACAAACCTAGAAAAACATTTTAGAGAGATGTTGCAACTGTAGATCAGCTCATCTATATATTTAAAACAGTTCCGTAACTGACTGACTGACTCACTGACATACAACGCACAGACCTAACCGCTGGACTTAAAGGGCTGAAATTTTGCATGGCAATTCTTCTTATACTGTAGGGGTGCACTAAGAAAAAACTTTTAAAATTAAATTTTTTAGCTGTTTTAGTAACTTTTTTTAAGTTTACATTTAAAATAACAGATTGAGGGTTATAAAATTTATATCTCGAGAAAGATCATAAAAATGCCTTTAAAATGAAATCTTTTTCGAATCTTTACCTCTTTTCTGATTTTTGGTGAATTTTTAAAGATTAAATTTCAGAATTTAGTTTATTAAATGCTGATCAAGTGATTTCTTTTTCTGGTACTTTAAATAAATTTATAGTCACGTCCATAACAATGAAATAGACCAAAAAATATTTTTTCCTTTGCTAATGCGGCAAACGATTGGACATTATCCAAACAAATATTAAAATACAGTAAAAGATATGTTCCTCAAACTGTACTATATTAACTGTACTATATTCTTTAGTATGTCCTATTAGATTTAATTTGAATATTTTCTTCTACATTATTTTGTCTATAAAATATCCCTTACGATATTTTTTATAAATATATATTTTTTTTACATCAATTGTATACATTGATCGTCGTATTTATTAAACATATATATATATACATATATTTATTTTTTTGGCATTAATTGCATACTTAACCGTTGTATTTAATTTGAATGTACTCCGTAGCGAAGTGCGGGTTTTCAGCTAGTCTATATATATAAAAGCCAAATGCCACTGATAGAACCCTAAGGCCTAGGAAGCTGAAATTTTGAATGGTGGTCTTAGAATCTAGGTACTTACTAAGAAATCTTTAAAAAAATTAAATTTAAGGGCGTTAAAAGTGCTTTAAAACCCCAAAAGAAAAAATAAGAAAATTCTAAAACGGTATTTAACATTGCATTTCAACCGGATAACTTTTAAAAGAAAGTACCCCCCGAAAAACATATACAGGAAAACCTCGTTTTTCCGGATCTACGGATAATGGGGATCAGATCTGTAGACATTACTTTTATTTAATGTTCATATTAGATAATAATTTTTAACTATGATAGCAAGAACGTAACTACAATATTGTACAATAAATGATGGTAATAATATAATCTTTGTTGAGTTTAAGAAAGCTTTACTAGACTTACCATTTCTTTGTAAAGAAATGATGTGAAAAGTTATTTTTTTTCAATGTCTTGTAAAAAATACTATGTAATTTTGTTACAAAACATATTTTTTTTATCGTAATAAACGGCAAGTCTGCTTAGTTAAGGACTTTGTTTTGCTTATTGCCCATATTAATGGATTATCCGGATTGTCTCTCTTCCCAGTTAGTCCGATTAAACGAGATTTTACTGTACATACCGAGTTTCATTAAAATCGGCCCAAAACAGATGGAGCTAAAATTTTTTGAAAATTCTATTTTTTTCAAATGTATTCCAAGGTATTACGTCTTTCTGTTTTAAATCTATGTATATAACAGCCAAATATCACTCACTGACTGATCACTGTATCTTTGAAACCGTAAGGCCTAGGAAAATAAAATTTTGCATTGTGGTTCTTCTAATGCCCTAGGTGCTATATGAGATTGTTTAAATCCAACTTTTAAAGGGGTTAAAATAGGGACTTAAATACCCAAAAAGTAAAAAATCTAAAATCCATATTTAATGCCAGATCACGGTCGTTAAATTACAGGGTAAACTCTATTGAGGAATGACAATACTTTATTGCTAAAGTTAATTTAAATAGTAATCCTACAAATTAATAGAGCCACAGAGGCTGTTCACACATTTTTTAGACGATGTATATTGTATTCACAAAACTAAATTACATAAAATTCTTGTGTTTTAAATGTTCTATTTGACATCCCTTATTCTGAACTATCTTTCGAGGAATGAATTTCGAGGAATGAACTATCTTTCGAATTTCCAGGATAATAATGCCTTTTGAAGTGTCAGAAGAGGTATTCTATCCCATTCCTCCTGAACAGCTTTCCAGAGTTCTGTAAGGGTTTTGGGACGACGTTTGGATAATGCAGATTTTAAAAGTCCGAAAGCACAAAAATCCATAGGTGATACAGTAGGGAGATTTAGTACAGTCGGGAGATACAGTCGGGAGATTTAGTAGGGATATCAGTGAAGAGTATGGCCTTGATACCAGTTTTTTGTTCCATTTCTTTTAGGAAATTTACAGTGGATTTTGATGTGTGACTGCTACCTTTGTCCTGATGGAGTCTCACAGATTGATGGCACTGTGGGTAAAGCGATGGTATTTCATTCAGAAAAATTGGCGATAAAATATGTTCCTGATAGTATTTGGAGTTAAGCTTGACATTTTTTTCCACTCTCTATATTTTTAACTTGCCATTATAAGAAAAACCAGCAACAATCATGAATTCCCTTAGAATTCCCTTAGAAAAACTTTCTTTCGATTCTTTGAACCATGTACTTAATTTTTTTCTCTTCTTTTATGATAATAAATGGCTCTTTTTTTGTTGCAATCATTTAAATACACCCATGATTCATCTATTGTGACAATTATTTTCCATTTTTCTTTGGATAAGTGTTTCTCATATAGAATTCTGCAGCGTGTCCTGCGTTCAGCGATATGATTTGGAAGAAGACGCTGCACATTGCGTTTTTTCGCTTTCTTAAGATTTAAATCAACGTTTATGATTTTGTTTACAGTGTACACCGAGCATTTTAATGATTTTGCAACTGTCCTTTGACTTGGGGGATTTTCTTTTAACATTAAACAACGTACCTTTGCAATAGTCGAATATGTCCGTTTTTTCCTTGGATACTTGTTTGGAATTTTTGTCCCACTTGAGGCTCCAATATGACGTTTTTTTCCTGTCTTGTTGACGATATTACCTATCGACGCTTTATATATCATAAAACCATGACTCTCACATCGTTTTTGGATAGTGGAGTATGCATATTTCTCTTCGGAAAGAGCATAAATGTAGCCTTCGAACCACTGCTTTGTTAAAAACGCCATTTTGAATAAAAACAAAACTTTCAAGCCGCAGACGATGATTTTGACTTTTAAAAACATAGTACAATTTCAATTATTTCTTTTGCAGCAAACGATTTTTTATTACCGCTAACCAAAATCGTCTAAAAAATGTGCGAACAGCCTCTGTATATGCTAAGTTAACGGAGAATTATATTGTTTTGAATCCTCATTCTCATACTCACAAAATGCAATATAATGACAAGGAAAACACATAGCGATACTCCCTTATATATACATCATAATTCTTGGGGAGAATAGATGAATTAAAAATAAGAACTTCTTAAATCCTCAAGGGTTTTCTTTGGAGGTGGCAAATAGTTTGTCTCGTCAGGCGGTTTACAAATGCATTATTGATTTCTCTGGTGAGACAACCTAATCTGAGCGTGAACTGCAGCTTAATATTTTTTATTGGTATCCTCTACGGTGACGTACAGTCACTCACTTGATAGGACAGTTTTTTCATCAAAACTAAATCAGAAACGATCTTTTATCTTTTGTCAAAGCTAATTCTTCGAAGTTAGTTTAAGGACGTGGATAGAATTTTTTTATATTTTTATCGAAAGTAATTTGATAGAGATTTTTATCTTCTATAAAACCTTATTTCTGCTGAAGATATCTTTTTAAATGCTAATAAAGTTATTACGTTGATGTTGAGTTAAAAAAATATCTCCAGAAACGAAGGTTTAATGAAATAATTCAAAAGAGTAGAAAAAAAACTGTAAAAAAATAATTAATGATAGCCATTGCAGTAAGGATTATATCATAGTTACATTTAATTCCAGATTTTCTCTTTTTATTAATGCACAGGTCGGTATGCAGAACTGGAAAACACAAAATGGGGCCTCATGTAACGCAAAAAAGAAATTTAAATTAATACGTGCAAATTACAAGCAGGGTTTACTTAAAATAATAGATTTAAGACATTCTTAATTTTTCTCTTTGTAAAAGTTGTTGGTTTCATTCCTTTGTTTCCAAGTCGGTTGATAGTTTTCGGAATATTTCGATATCATATCTAATCCTTTTTCTTTTGTATTTTGTGTAGAATCCGCGAAACGCATAATCCGCACGTGGGCAATTCAGAGTTTAGTGTATACGTGAAAACTGTTCATCAGAAATCTGAAGGAATATATCTTCACTGAAAAATTATGACAAAATTTTACAAATGAAGAAAATAATGCTCGCCATTCACGTTCTGTGGGACATATTAAGGATGAATATACAACTTAAGTTAAACTTAATTGCGTCAACAAAAATTGAAATCCAGTTCTAATATTACAAAATATTAAAACCAATTAATATTTCGAATATTGATTGGCTCAAGCCAAATATAATATTACCAATTATTAATGAAAAACATGTCATATGCGACATATTTTTCTAAACTAGTGAGTGGTTATTAGTTTCTCGCGGTACTCAACAATTAATGTTTATGCTGAAGTTGTTTAACAGATAAGCCATTATTACATGAATTTTCTGATATGTATGATTCAAGCTTCATGAACATGTAAACAATCCAATATATATAATACACTTCAAATATTTAAAAAAAAGTTCTTTTCAGGTAATTTTCGTTGAAACTTTTTTCTTTCCTGAACCTTTTCGAGTTACTGTTACCAGAATATATGAAGTACCTGAAATTCATAGATTTCTTAGTTTTAAAAAACAAACATGCATTATAAATTATTTTGCAGATGCGAATCTAAAAGTGTTTACAATGTATCATGTTTGCTGTGTCTGCAGATAATCATGATGACATAATTATGATAACAGGGACATACGTACGTACATACATACATATATATATACATACATACATACATATATATATACATACATACATACATATATATATATATGTATGTATGTATATATATATACAGGGTGTCCCAAAACGACCGCATAAACTCTGCACAGCTAGATTCCTCGTTGGGAGTACATAAAAACTGCCCAAAGAAGCGTTCCTGTACGATCCATAGTTTACGAGAAAAATACGAAAACAAAGTATGACGTCACTGCCGGTGCAAGAAAAAAACACTTTATTGGACATATCAACAACAATATTTGCATATCTTTCCAGACGATAATGTTTAAAACCTTCTCCGCGCATATCGCGTCATGCATACGCGCGCGCCATGGAATGACGTTAAGCCGCCGTTGAACTGGTATTTAAAAGGCTGCATCTTGCAGCTACCGGTAGTCTTCGTATGGTGGCCATGTACTCCGTTCGTGACTACTGCGACATGTACTTGATGTACGGCCGATGATGTAATGGAAATTCCTTACGAACTGCTAGGGAGTATGCCCGTCGATATCCGTCCCGCCGTCCTCCCGATGTCAACGTCATCCTTAGGCTGGACGACAGACTGCGAAATACGGGAAGCGTCTTGCCAACAGCCAATCTTCACGATACTGGAAGACCGCGGAGCGGCCTGACGGTAGCACAGGCGGATGCAATACTGCAGCGGGTAGAAGAGACGCCCGAGGTAAGCACACGCGCATTAGCCCGTGAGATGACTTCGAGTAAAAGTACTGTGCACAGGCTTTTACGGTCTGAGAGGCTACACCCATTTCGGTACACAACCGTGCAAGGTCTGAAACCAGATGACTTTCAGAAACGCGTGGCCTTCTGTGAATGGCTGTTGCAGCAACAGAACACAGATAATGGTTTCATTGCACATATCCTGTGGACTGATGAATCATGTTTCACTCGTGATGGGGTATTCAACCATCACAACAGCCATATATGGTCCCAGGTCAATCCGCATGCAATCCGGCCTCAGAAACATCAGGAACGTTGGTCTCTTAACGTGTGGGCCGGCATACTCGGGGATCGCCTGCTTGGACCATATCTGTTGCCTGAACGGCTCTCGGGACAGTCGTACTTGGTGTTTCTCAATGAGGTCTTAACCGAGTTCCTCGATGACATACCATTAGCGGCAATACAGGGACTTTGGTTCCAGCATGATGGGGCTTCGGCGCATTTCTGTGCTCCTGTACGTGGTTGGCTGGATATGGAAAACCCCGGCCGCTGGATCGGACGTGGGGGTCCGGTTCTATGGCCGCCACGTTCGCCAGATCTTACACCGTTGGATTTTTTCCTATGGGGCCATCTCAAGGAACTGGTGTATCGAGACGTAGTGACAACACAAATGGACTTAGTTGCTCGTCTGCATGCTGCTTGTACTTCGGTGGACCCCGTGATGCTGCAACATGTGATGACAGCCATTCCACGGCGTGCTCAAGCCTGCCTCGACATGCACGGCGGACACTTTGAATATCTGATTTAAATTGTTCATGCTGTTGATATGTTCAATAAAGTGTTTTTTCTTCCACTGGCAGTGACGTCATACTTTGGTTTTCGTATTTTTCTCGTAAACTATGGATCGTACAGGAACGCTTCTTTGGGCAGATTTTATGTATTCCCAACGAGGAATCTAGCTGTGCAGAGTTTATGCGGTGGTTTTGGGACACCCTGTATATATATATATATATATATATATATATATATATATATATATATATATATATATATATATATATATATATATATGTATGTATATATATGTATGTATATATATATATATATATATATATATATATATATATATATATATATGTATGTATATATATGTATGTATATATAATATATATATATATATATTTATATGTATGTATATATATGTATGTATATATAATATAAATATATATATATATATATATATATATATATATATATATATATATATGTATATATGTATGTATATATAATATATATATATATATATATATATATATATATATATATATATATATATATATATTTATATGTATGTATATATAATATATATATATATATATATATATATATATATATATATATATATATATATATATATTTATATATATATATATATATATATATATATATATATATATATATATATATATATATATATATATATATATATATATATATATATATATATATATATATATATATACAGATGGTGGGCAAAATAATACGAACACTTGTGAAATAATGGAAAATATTTATTAATAGGGGGTTGGACCACCCTTTGACTGAAGTACAGATTTAATGCGACGTGGGATAGATGCATAAAGGTCATGGACAATATTTAAAGGAATATGAAGCCATTCCTCCTTCAGAGCGGTCTCTAATTCCGAAAGTCCGGATGGAGGTGGAAATCGGGAACGAAGTTTGGAGTCCAAATATTGCCATAAATGTTCAATAATATTCAAGTCCGGAGACTGAGTGGGCCAGGCGAGATGTTCAACTGCATCGTCATGCTCTTCGAACCATTCTTGAACACACCTAGCAGTGTGGATAGGGGCGTTGTCGTCGTGAAAAAGCGGTCGCTCTCCAGGGAATACAGTCTGGACAAAAGGATGAACATGATCCCCTAGAACGTTTAGATAGTGATTGGATTTGATCCTCCCATGCAGAATAACGAGTGGCCCAAGACCGCTCCAAGATATCGCACCCCATACCATAATGGAACCACCCCCATGCTTCAAAGTCGGCAAGAGGCATTCCGGATGAAACACTTCTTTGGGCGTTCTCTAGACATAAACGCGTCCGGTCGTCTGAAATAGGGTGAAGGACGATTCATCTGACCATATTACCTGTTACCACTGCTGTGGGGACCAGCCTTTGTGATCTCTGCACCATTGGAATCGCTTGAAAGCATTAGTTGTTGTCACCAAAGGTTTACGAATTGACACTCTGCCATAAATGTTCGCAGCAAGAAGTTCCCATTTGACAGTTTTTGTTGAAACGGGGTCCTGGAGATGACTGTTCATTTCGGATGTTATCTCGGATAACGATTGCTTGTGCTTTCGAGCTACTATGCGCTTCAAGACCCGTCTATCCCTATGAGCAAGCTTGGACTTTCGGCCACTGTTGTGCTTTGAAGACGTCGTCTTACACTCTTTCGTGTACGCTGTCATAACGGCTGATACCATACTCTTTGCAAACCGCAAAAGGTTTGCTGTTTCCGTAACCGATGCTCCACTTAAACGCGCTCCAACTATCATTCCTCTTTGGAACTGTGACAGGTCTGACATTTCAACTTATCACAGACAGTTCGATTGAAGCATGCAACGTAGGTGACTGCTGTTGAGAGACTGATACCTTCCTCTTCACGCTCACTAGGTGGCAGACTTCTGTTGCAGGTGGCACGGCTGTACTGCAGGTGTGAAATACGTCATACTTTTTCACAGGTGTTCGTATTATTTTGTACTCCATCTGTATATATATATATATATGATAACACAGATTACTTTAAACAATAGAAGTAGAACAGACCTGGCCATGGTAATGCCCTAGCACAGATACGTCATGATTATGTTCTACTTACATATCCTGTATGTAGGTAGCACATAAACATGATGAGTAAATAATAATTTTCTACCTAGTGTTAGCCCTCCGTTACTTTTTTTGTTTTCTGAAGAGTAATTTTCTGTTTGTGTGCTACATTTGACAGTCTTACTTCCCGAGCTTATATATTAAGCCCTATGTTCATTGTTCCCTTTCAGAGCCTTAGAATATTTGCATTACATTGCACTTTATATTTCAATATGTATTCTTCCATAAAGGCGTTGATGATAGTCCTGAGAACTGAGAATTTTCGAAACACGCGATCTTCGGACTGTTTACTGTCTCGGCTTAGCATACGTAAAATTTACTACTGTCTAAATAAATATGTATATGTATTTAATACATGTATTTGTGTTTACAATATATGTATTTGTGATTTGGCGAATGCACTGGAAAAAAATCTCCGTGCTAAACAAATTATTAAATGTGGTGTTATACATTTTAAAAAATGTTATTAATTACATGGTAGACCTCTTCTTTTCACGTTGTTTTAATTCAATGAAATTACTAGCACCCAATAAAAATTGAATTTAATGTCAATAATTAACGGATTTATTTGGGGGCATTGAGAAATGTAAACAATTTTGGGATAAGATATAAAAAAAACCTGTGAATCCCATCAAATGATCTGTAAAAACTACTTTATAATCCCTGTCTCTTGACTATTAAATCAACAGCACAAGATGGTAAAAAAATAGTCAAAAGTATTGGAAGATTTTTTAAATAACAATTTCCTCTTAAAAAATAAAATAACTTTATTGATATGGAAATTGTAAAAATGGAAAATAACTGTATTGAATAAAAAAGGCGGACAGACTGTCACATATAATCCATCAACTGCAGTACAATCAATTATTTTTGTTGACACATTGTTGTTGTTTCTTAAAAAATAGCGTTGCATGGTGATTTTAAAAAAAAATCTTCTTCTTGAGATTTAACGACAAGGCATCTGCAACGCATTGAAGATCTGAAAGGGAAAAGAAATCACGAACTCTTCTGTAATTTTGTATATAACGTACTTTTTATGATAAATTTTAAGAAATGTATTTTTTATACATTTTTAAAATGTTCACTGGAAACACCAATAATTTCCTTTGATTTATGTTTACGTTTCAGCAATTTATTTTTAATTATATAGCGTCACAGTCCTAATTGCAACAAAAAACCGTAGAAAATTAATTTTTTGTACTTTTATATGGTTATAAAAAATTTTTCTTTGACAGATCCAACTTCCTTCTTACTTTTTACACTTTTTATACTTTTCTAACTTTTTACACTTTTCTTTTTACACTTTTCTAAAATCTCAAAAGAGAGAATTTATTACATGGCAAGTATCGTGAAAATTGGAATAAATTAAAAAAAATACAGATATGTTTATTGAGAATTTGCAAGAACAAATAGTGTACTACAGGTAGCCATTCTACAGCACGACATCTTACAACAGGGTTTCGCTCTAACACGATAGGATAAATTGTGGGAATCCTCGTATAACACTACAACCTGTAACACGGTTTCGCTCTAACACGATAAAAAAAATTGCGAAACCATTTGTACTGTAGATCACTGTACTTCTACAGCACTAGATAAAATGATTTTTGTTTAACACATTTAAAATCTTAATTACCTTAAAATAATGACGGGAAGGAATAATGAACTCTAGTGCCTTTACATGAAAATGAATAAACAAATTATAATTTATTCATTGATAACTCTATAAAATTACAAGAAGGCCTAAGCTTAGCTGAAAATCTTGAATCATTTTTCTTCAATGCAGACCCTTTCGCTGAAAGAAACCGAAAATTCAAAAGGGGGCTGCAAAATTATCTATTTCCATACCATGATATATACAATGACCTTGTAAGAACCTGAAAACAAACCAGAATTACAGATTTTTTAAAGCGGATAGAAGGTGCAAGAAATCTAAATGAAAAAAAAAGATTCTGAAAGTGAAATTTGACATCGTTCAACCGAAAACACGTTCTCATTTGATTGTACCGAGCAGTGATGAGGAAGAAATTTATTAAATTAAGGTCGCATTAAATGAAAACAATATTTTTTTGCTTCTTTTCGTTTTGTGTTATACATACATTTATGTTTTACAAAGTTGCTTATATGGAATTTTTGAAAAAAGTTTGGTTTTAATAAGTTTTCGGAACGTAACCGCCCTTTTTGTACTGGCTCTGGGTCTCATAACACGGTTTTACAGAACATGGCATTTTCTAGGAACCTATCTACCGTGTCATAAGAGGGTTACCTGTACTTCAAGCATGAACGTAGCTACGATTCACAAAATAATTTAACAACGATTTAGGAATTACAGAGGCTAGAGTCAAGCGCTTTACTTTAAATTGTTGGATTTTCAGCGTCTTTTCATTTTAGAGTCAAACAGTAGAATAAATATATTAATTTGGCTTTTATTTAAATACCATACATATATTGCGTCGCGTATTGTACAAGTCCTGCATTACCCCTCTCTTACAATTAGTTAGCCTACAAAGCTGATAATTTAATTTAATATATGTGAAAGATACTGTTGCAAAATATAATAAAAAAGATGCTATGTTAATAGAGTGCATTGTTTACTTTCTTTGCATGTCAAAGTAAAGAATATTAAAAGTAAACGTTCGAGGGAGATATTTGCGGGTTTTATCTATTCTGGATCCCGCGTTCTTATTATCTGTACATATGGTATATTTTTTTAATAGGGACCAAATTAATTTCCGGTATTCTTTGGATAACAATAGGGAAAATTAAAAATACATTACATTCATCGTCTTATTCCAATGTTTCATTGTTCGGGAAATTCATTCTCTTCCTTAGAGTTTTCGGGGTGGAAGAAATAAGTATTAGGAGATAGACGTGACGTAAAATTAAAAAATATAGAATAATTCCACGTATGGATTTGTGCTGACTGCAGATTCAGTGGATACAAAATGCTGAAAAGCCCCTCGAAACGAACAAAGATTTCTTCAAGTGTGTTTCGTATTGTCATTTTTCAAAACTGTTCTGCGATTAAAAAACTTTTTATAACCGAGTGCTGGAAACGGTATTAAGCATTTCTTTATATTGTTCTGTTATTAAAACTATTATAATCGTGTTTGTTGAAAATTGGACAGGTTATATAATTTTTGATTCTAAACACGGCAATATTTTTTTAAGATGTTGGTTGTTACCATCTTCTGGTTATATCTGCAAGTAAAATAATTAAAATAATGAATGAAATGAAATTGTCGTGAATTATCTCACCTTGAAGTATTTCTCATCGTAGCATTAGGTAATCGATGAAACTGCATTAAAAAACACACCTGGGATTAAGAGTTTAGGGAAATACATATATTTTAAATATTCAGAGTACTTCTACACATCTTTAATTCAATAATATATTTTATAGTGCACACTTACGAGAAGTTTTGAATTCAGATTTTAAAAAAATATTTCTTTAGAATTCTTTGACTCTTTTTCACATCATTTTGTTTTGTAATTCAAAAGATTATAGATGATCATTAAACCATTGCAAAGCTTTAAACTTGACATTTGAAGAAAAAAAATCATGTAAAGAGAAACAATGAGGAATTTTAAAGGATACAAATATAGTTTTTGCATTTTAAGAATGTCTAGTTAAAGCAATGAAAAAAGACTAAACTAAAGAAAGTGAAAAGTTTTCAAATGTCGGTATGACATTTCGAATTTCCTATCTGTTAGTGTATGTGTCACAGTTTGTTGTAAAATATCGAGCTAATATAAAGTTTCTATAGTATGTTTACAGCAATTAGTTTTACATTGTAAAATGACAAATCTTCCATTCATAAAATTAGAACAATATTACAAATTCCATTAATATCATTTCTAAAGATGAAAACAAAATTCAGAAACGTAACTTTGAAAGAAATTATAAAACCAAAATGTTAGATTCATGTAAAGGTTCAATTTGCTTATTTTAAACGATTCTGCGTAAAATTTGAATGAAATAAAATATTTTTATAAAACACAGTTAAGCTTCGAATCGGGAAATATACAGGCAAAACAGACGTACATTCTGTGAACCCCATAAAATTCAAATAGATTCCTACAAAATTACTTCTAAACGGTGTTGCAATAAAACCATCGGTTTATATGATGGATTAATTAATGTATAAAAAATTAGGTATACCCTATGGTTAACCTCCTTAAAAAATATAAAAATAATTAGAAAAGTCTGGGATTTTGCTTGGTAAAACTTTAAGAAGAATACTTCGAAATTGTTATGAAATTGGCTGTTTTATACTACCCTCTGTGAAGGGCTAAGTTAGTCTTCTGAAACAAAAACATCAATTTTCTACAAGATAGTTCTTATGCATTTTATTTATATTTGACTTCTGTATACTAATTAATATTATATCAGTTTGGTAATAAATTAGTTTTTTTGACAAAAAATATTTATTAGTAACTACCAGATTGCTAAGTACATTTATTGTCTTACTATCTGCAATTGTTATACTAGTAACGTATTCAACATGCTTGATGAATGATCATAAATAGGCCATATTTATATTGAAAAGGAGAAATCTTCAAAATTGTCCAAAAACTCATCCAAAAGTTAAAAAAAAAAAATAGTTAGCAATGGATTCTGATTAAGGTGGCACTTCTGCATATAGGTGTAGCAGAATTATGTTACAAAACTATCTTTTTCCTACAGAAATTCGATGTCAAAATGTGTGGTTATCCGTAAGACGAATATTTCTCCTCGGAAAGCGTAGTTACTTAACCTTCGAGCGATCTGTCAATTTTAGGAGCCATTTTCTAAATAAATCTTTTATTTTACATTCCAATCAAAACAAAACCGATTATCCTGAAGTTGCCAAATTTTTATCTTAAAATGCAATCGACAAAAATAAATTAGAAAATCGTTTCCATAAAGTGCGAACGACCTTCTGTATATATATATATATATATATATATATATATATATATATATATATATATATATATATATATATATATATATATCCCCTTCTATTGTTAAATTAGAAGTTCGTCCGTGTCTAGGCTGGATATCGGCACGTTAAATCCGTGGACCGGAAGGTCCCTCTATGAGGTCAGAGAGGCTGGGAGAATGTACGATCCCCCAGATGTCACCCCTGGGGTTGGTCGATCGAAATTGAGGTGTCACCTGGCTAAATCAAACTTCGACTCTTGTGGGACTATTATAAACAGGGGCCGCACCCCTCACCCCGCTAGCCTATATGTACATCGTCTAGAATTACTTCCGGCCAGGGGGCAGAAAAAAAACAACAACAGAAGTTCCTCATCTCTGAACGACTGAAGAATGGAAATGAAATTAAAAATTTCAAGTCTTTATTTTATGATACAAGACATATTAAGCTGACAGTAACAGCATACCTATATTTTGAACATTTTCAGAAGGGAGGAAATATTATATATCTAATTTCTAGCAGTCTTGTTACTCCATGAGATGAGGTGAATGAGCCAATTTCCTCATTTCATTCTTGTCAATTTTGTGAATTCAAAATAATCTGGAGCACCTTATCAGTTAATTATCTACCGAGATTATTCCATTAATGAGAATGTGGAGACACTAATTCTTTAGTATAATACTTTGATGAACTGGCAATAAACGATTAATTTAAAGTATGAGTTCATTATCTATATTACAGTGACTCTTAGCATCCATTGGCTCTTTCGAATTGATCCTCATTCATTTCAAATGAAGATAATTTAATTGATTAATGCTCTAATAAATGCATCCGCATTCAAAATTCTAAGGAACAGTTATCGTTTAATGTTTTTAATTGTCAATAAACTATAATACTCAGGGAATTTAATACCCCACAGTTGATGAATACAATACATTAATATGTTACTTCGTGAAAAATAATATCAATTTACTGTTTAAGTAATATAGGAATGATTACATACGTCCTGTATATGTGTAAATATGCGTGAGTGTATACGTAAATAAATAAATAAAGAAATAAAGAAAGAAATACACACACATACATATATATGTATATATATATATATATATATATATATATATATATATATATATATATATATATATATATATATATATACATATATATATATATATATATATATATATATATATATATATATATATATATTTGCAAAGAGAGAGAGAGAGAGATGTATGTATGTGATAAAAATTTTAAGCACTTCCTTGACTACTAAATTTTTCTCTGTCTACATTGAACCTTTTTTTTATTTAAATATACTTCTTCCTAATGCGTGTGCATTTAATACTTTACTCTTCACTAATAATACTTTTTAAAGAGACACTGATTCTTTTCCAATGTCAAATATGTCTGTGCTTCCGGTTTTGTACCCATTTACGGCTCTAGGCTAAAAGAGAAAAATCTCTCCAGCCGTTTATACATAGCATTATCATACAATTTGAGAGTATTGTTATTTCCCTGAGGTTTTTATGACTGTAGTTACTCCCCGTTACGGAGAGCAGTTTTGTACACCCCGAAGAACTACTCGGTTCTCACTAAAAGAAGAAAAGCTTTGTTTTTGATGTGTATAAGTGTATGGATGCTAAAAATTATTCTCTTTCAGGCTTCTGCATTTGTTATACTAATTGCGTTATGAATCAATAATGAAAATGGCTTTCAGTTGTAGTTAACGTTCTGTATAGACAAGTTTTAGTCTCACCAAGAAGCGCTCAGAACTTTATCATAGTTACATCTCAGCTTTGGGTCACAATTAAAAAGACACGCTAATCCAACGGTTCGTTGTTTATGGTAGAATAGGCATGAAAACAAAACTTGTCTTGATTAAAAAAATATTTACCTACTTATCAGTATTTTGAAAAATAGTAATGGTTATAATAGTAATTGTTTATATAGTAATGGTTGTTAAAGCGGCTGTGTACTAAACCTATTTGATTCTCTCATCTCAGTGTTAACCTATGGAGAAAATTTGTCTACTGTTTACAGCTCCATAAACGTTGATAAGAAAAAAATGGTATTCAGACAGCCTGAATTTTTCTGTACCTTGCAACAGGATTCATTTTATACATTTCGTCCTCCAAAGAAATTTATGAGTGTTTAAAACACACTATTCCAGATTTTTCCTCCGAATAATTTGAATTTTAAAATATTATTTGCATTTTAAAAAAGCGAAAAATGTTCCAAGGTGTAAAATTTCTTTCTCTATTAGGGAGTACAATTAAAAAAAAAGTCTTTAAATCCAAGTCCGAAATCCTTGGACACATTTTCTCCATAGGTTAACATTGAGGTGAGCGAATCCAATAGGGTTAGTACACAGAAGCCTTAACGATAAATTTCAGCAGAAAAAAATTAGTATTTCTATATAATACAATATCCTTTTGAATCAGTTATAGAAAAATAATCTGATAGAGTTTATAAGTGACTAAGGACCTTTTTTTTCTCTGTGAATGGTTATGTTGGAAGAAGCATTTTTCATGGTTGTATATCCAGGAATAATTGAATTGCCAGTTTTTAAGCTAATTTCCTCAATTACAGTTGTTGACATATACTAGAAAAATAATTGGTCCCGAGGTAGCGTAGTGGTAGTGAGTTGGCTTTCGGTACTGAGGGTGCTCGGATCGAATCCCGAGAAGCGTCATTAAATACCTCCGTGTCTAGGCCGGATATCGTCACGTTAAATCTGTATACCGGAAAGTCCATGCATGAGGTCAGAGAGGGTTTGGAGTGGGTCAGATCCACCCAGATGTCACAATTGAGGTCACAATTCAGGTGGCACCACAAGGTTTAAATCGGACTCCAACCCTTGGGATGCCATCATAAACCGAAGCCGCAGCCCTGAGCCTGCTAGCCTATATGAACCTGGTTTGGAATAAATTCCAATCAGGGGGCACTAGAAACATCATCATCATCATCATCAACAACAACAACAACAACAGAAAAATAATTTTGTGTTTAGCGAATTAGAAAAGTATTACTTAAGGGGACAAGGGACCTTCAAACTCGAATTTTTTAATTTTCAATTTTTTAACTCTAAATAAAAAATGAGAATAATTAATTTTCTTCTTTACTACATTAAAAACCCTTAGAATTCAAAATAAGGAATTTTTTGCGGAATAATGACTGTTTTTCAAAATTTTTCAAAAATGCTAACGTTATTCAAAATGCTCTGTACGCATTCTATATTAATTAAAGTCTTTAATTTTTTTATTATAATTTTATTATATGCATACAATTAGAAATGTGCATTTAAATTTTTTTTGTAGAAATCTAAAGTCTTAAATATTTTTTTTCTATATTCTGTGTGATATTTTTTTATGTTTTTACTTTATTTTATGGTCTATAAATTTGAAAATTATTTGTGATTTCAAAGAATTATACACGGTTTCGTGACAAACACTTCAATTAACAATTCTGAGAAATTTGGAAGATATCAGGAGAAAATGAATACGCATGGAACCTTTTGAAAAATTCTAGCATTTTTGAAGAATTTTTTGATAAACATGTCTAATTCCTCCACAGAATACTTATTTCTGAATCCTAAGTATTTTCAACGTAGTAGAAAAGAATATTAATTATACTCATGTGGTGTATAGAGTAAAATACTGAAAATTAAAGAAGAACGGGATTGAAGCTCCCTTGTTCCCTTAAGATTTTGGCGTAGATTTCAATGAAATTCCTTTTCTGAATTGCTTTCTTTTCATCCTTTCAAGTTTGAATTTATTTCGGAAGGATAAAATACCCTTGAATTAAAAAAAATATTTGATTTGTTCACAAAGATATCTACTGTTTATTGAAGCATAATAACTCATGTAAACAAAGAATCATTAAAAAGAAATTTTTTTTTTGAAGTGGCTTTACCCTCAAGATAGAAAAAAACTGTATTCGAGAATTTGATAATATAATCCCATGCCCGAATTGAAAAAACAAAAACAAAAAACATACAACTTAACAGAAGACGCTCTTAAAAGAAAAGCTAACGAAACATTTTATGTGATTAGCTACCTTTCTTTCAACAATTAAAAAAAGGAGGAATTTAATGAGGATGCTTCATTAAGCTGTTAATATCTTTAGGAAAAACTAGATAAACGAGATAATGACTTATAAGTTATTTATTTAAAATTAATGTAAATTGAATTTTTATAATTTTGAAATCGCAAATGTAATATGGGATTTTATTAAACACATTTAACACGAATAAAAAGTAATGGTACATTATTATTTATATAAAAATTACTCGAAAATTTCACTCGGAAACGTCGGAATATCTAGCACTATAAAGTAAAAGCAAAATTATTTAAATTCAGTTAATGAAAAAGTTACATTTGCATTAATTCTAGTAAATATGGTGTAATTTTTTTTAAACTCTAAATTGAAATTTTAAATACGTGAGTAAGTATTACTTAAAATAAAAATCAAACTGGTGTGTTATGTGTTATTTGGTGTTAATATTTTTAACTAATTATAAAATATCACTTAAATTTTATTACAAATTTAAATATAGCTAAGATGCAGATATCTTTGTAACAAATGCAGTGAATATTTACCTTTTTCCAAATATGAAGATATTAAACAAAATTTTAAAATAAATATCAGTTTTAGAATCCATTGTCATTTATGACAGTAGACATCCTCATATTTTTAAAAAGATGAATAATTTTTTAAAAAAAAGAGCATACAAGAGAAAGAAATTTCTTTTGTCAATAAGAAAAATCCATTATAACTCTGTGAATGGGAATAAAATTTCTGTTCATATTTAGTGTCTTCATTGTTTCTTTTTAATCTAATTCATTTGATAAATTATACGAGGAACACTGACGTATGATACTAAAAAAATATCATACATTAAACATTTGTTGAGCTCATTTAAATATTTACCCAAAGAAAATTATTTTCGGGGGTTATTATTAAGCTAATATTTTCAGAAAGAGCTGCACAAATTCAACTGCAGTTTACTTAATAAAATTCATTTCAGTTAGCTTCAAGTAGATAATAATATGAAATATTTTGTTGCAAGTGTAGCGTGTTTGTGTTTTGTGGCGAAAGGAATAATTCTCTTCTTATGAAAATAAATTATATTTAACATCCATTCACCAGAAATCTTGTTGATACACAACGAGTTCAAAAAAATTTATACAATATATTAAAAATCCTCTTATATTATTTTTGGAGTTGAGTTGAATCAGCGCGTGGGGAAAAAACACTAATAAGTGTTGCAGCTGTTACGTCACTATCTCTACTTCATGCAGGCCACTATTGAAGTCATTACAGTCTTAAATTCCTCCCCTTTCGGAAGAACTTTTCACTACGTCACCAGTGAAAAGTTTTGGTGTAAGGCTAAGCAGTGCGGCTTAAACTATCGGCGTTTTGGTGAAATTTTCCTTTCCGGTGCACCACCTTATAGTTGAAAGGTTGCAAAATAAGGGCCCATCTTAAAAGTCTTGGATTTGTGCCGGTGTTCTTTTCTAGCCAGACCAGTGGATTATGATCAGTTTGTATAATGAAGCTCTGTTGTCCATCTAAGTAACATCTCAACTTTTGTATTGCATAAACGATAGCTGCGCATTCTTTTTCTGTAGTACTATATTTCTGTTCTGCAGGGGAAAACTTTTTACTCAAGTACATGATAGGGTGTTCTTCACCTCTTTGGTTTATTTAAGACAACACCGCACCAAGTCCAAGGTTTGAAGCATCACATTGAATGACAAATGGAATGGTGAAATCGGGGCTAAATAATACTGGTTTTTCTGAAAGTCTTTTCTTTAATTCTTTGAAAGCATCTTCACAAGAACTGTTCCAATCCACTGACGTTTTGACTTTCTTCCCTTTTAGTAGATCTGTTAATGGAGCCGCTACTACAGAAAAATCAGGAATATATCTGCGATAATAACCAGCAAGACCTAAAAATGATCTAATTTGGGTCTTGTTCAGTGGTCTGGGAAAATCTTTGATGGCTTGTATTTTAAGTTCTCCAGGTTTCCGTTCCCCTTGTCCAACTATGTGGCCTAAGTACTTGACATGTTCCTGAGCGAACTGACACTTGGAAGGCTTTATGTGGAGATGAGCTGTTTTCATCTTCATGAAGATTTGTTCTACGTGTTTCACATGCTCTTCCCAGGTATTAGAAAAAATTGAAACATCGTCCAAGTAGGGTACAGCAAATTTTTTACAGTCTTGCAACAACCCAGCCATCATTCTACTAAAATAATATGGAGCATTCTTGAGTCCAAACGGCAACCTTAATGGCCTATAGGTGCCGAAGCTTGTCACAAAGGCAGCATAACGCTGGGCCCGTTCACTCAAAGGTATTTGCCAGTAACCTCGGGTTAAATCTAGAACAGTAATATATTTCGCTGATGACACTTTCTCTATAAGTTCCTCTATATTTGGCATAGGAAAATACTGTGTTCTCGTTACTTTGTTTAAGCGACGATAGTCTATGCATGGTCTTCCTTCTTTTCCTGGTACTTCCACCAGTATTAGTGGAGAGGTAAAGTCAGAGTCTCCTGATTCAATTATCTTTAGATCCAACATTTTTTTCACCTCCCTCTTTAGAATTTCTGTTTGTCGTGGGGACATCCTATAAGGTTTTGCAAATATTGGTTTTTCTGTCTCTAATTCAATATCGTGTTCAACCAAGTCAGTACATCACGGCTGATTCGAAAAGATATTGGAGTAGGCAGTCAACAAATTTTCCATTTGAGTTCGTTGAGTTTCAGATAATCGCGCATTCAATCTGAGTTCTCTAAAAATTTCAGGCAGTTCAGAAATGTTTGGATTTTCTTCATGGCAAGGAATAGGAATATCTTCATCTTCTTCAGTTTCTTCCAAGCACAACAGATTTACATTTTCTG
Organism: Dolomedes plantarius; assembly: GCA_907164885.2. Classification (NCBI taxonomy): domain Eukaryota; kingdom Metazoa; phylum Arthropoda; class Arachnida; order Araneae; family Dolomedidae; genus Dolomedes; species Dolomedes plantarius. The sequence continues at coordinate 115,129,664 of OU015498.1, read as the reverse complement.
CCCTTTGGAAGTATGGTTTAAGCATATTGATGTGGTACACATGAGTTTTTTCTTTTTCAGGAAACTTGATCACATAGTTGTTTTCTGACAGTTGCTGTACTACTTCACCAGGTCCTACCCACTGTACTGATAACTTATTAGGTCTTGATGGTGCCACAACCAACACTAAATCTCCTATAGCAAACTGTCTTTTAACGGTCTTCTTATCGTACCATAGTTTCTGTTTTTCTTTGGCAACTTCCATGTTTTGCACTGCTATTTCTTGACATCTCTTCATGCAATTCATCAGTTCGAAAACATAGTCTACAACACTATCTTCTTCACGATCTTGTTCTGTTAATTTGTCATACAGTAACATAACAGGAGTCTTTAAATTTTTTCCATGGACAAGTTCTGCTGGGGAATAACCTGTACTGTCGTGAGTCACAGTTCTTAATGCAAAAAGGGCTTGAGGTAAAATTTTCTCCCAGTCCGGACCATATTCAAGACATAGGACACGAAGAATCCTCTTTAGCGTTCTGTGCATTCTCTCAACTGGATTACTTTGTGGGTGATGTACGGAGCTTCGCACGACTTTGATTCCAAACCTTTCCAGAAATTCTGTGGTTCAAGCACTCATGAATGACGTGCCCTGGTCGGTTTGCAGTTCTTTTGGAAACCCCATGCGGCTAAAAACTTGAAGCAGGGCGTCCACTACAGTAGTTGATCGCAGATTTTCAACAGGAATGGCATCTGGATACTTGGAAGACATGCAGATCACAGTGATGAGGTATTTGTTTCCAGAAGGCGTCATCGGTAAAGGACCACAAGCATCAATGTTTAGCTTGGAAAATACTTCTGAAATAACCGGAACTATCTTTAGAGGGGCTTTCTTTTTATCCTGTGGCTTTCCTGCTCTTTGACATACGTCACAGGTCTTCACAAAATTTTCCACCTCTTTATAACAGTTCGGCCAATAGAATGTTTTGAACAAAACATCTTTAGTCTTGGTTGCACTCAAATGAGCCGCAGTTTCTTCATGGCAAATTTTCATCATTTGTGTTCGATATCTCTCTGGAACTACAAGCAATAATCGTTCTGTCCCATCTTTGTCTTCTTTACGGAAGAATAGTTCTTGACCTGGCACCACATACCTGGAGTTCCCAGAACTTAAGTTGCTTTCAGCCTCCTGAAACAGAGGTTTCAATTGAGCGCTTTTTCGTTGTTCTTCTAAAAAATTTTCTGGGGATAGTTTTATAAGGTCTAATTCCGGAATCTTAAAATCTGCTATAGGTAAGACATTTTCTTCCACAGGGACTTCATTATCTGGGCTACATTCCGAAATATTTTCATCCACTCCTAGACTCTGGACATCTTCAGATATTTTCTTTTGAGCACGGGTCTGAACAGCATTCACCATATGAATCTTGACATCTTCGACTTGCTTTGCTTCTTCAAACAATGCAGCGGTCTTGTTCCCCAAAAGATACCTCCCTTGATCCAAAGAGTCTCTTAAAACAGCAGCTTTGGTCACTATGTGCCCAAATTCACATTCAAGTTCTACTTTAGCTAAAGGGTAACAAGTGGGGTTTTCTTCCAGCGGAGATTTAATCCACACTGTTTCACTTGTATACATCGACGGACTGACATAATTCTTACAAATCAAGTCTAAACTCGCACCCGTGTCTCGTAGTATCGGCATCTCGATCCCATTTACTTTTCCCATACTTATGTAGGGGGCAAGTGCATCATGGTATCCATACCTTGCAGTCATGTTGGAAGCAACAGTTTCAACTTTCTTTTTAAGCTTATCGCATTGTGGTCTTAAATGCGAAAGAGATCCGCACTCATAGCAACGAGGCTGTTTCCTTCTTTCGAATTCAGCTTCCTCATTTCTCTCCTTGTGAAATTCTCGCCGTGGAAAAGGCTTATCATTATAATTGTTTGTCTGGTTTTTAGGTTTATATCCACTGTTGTTACCTCCTGGTACTTTACTTGTGTTCTTCCGAGGGAATTCCTTTTTCCGGAAACTTTGTCTAATATCATCATATTCGTCTAATTTTTCCGCCAATTCGTAAGGCTTTTTCCAATTTATCCAATCATCGAGAAAGTGATCTTTTATATCAGCAGGAACTCTAAATTTGAGTTGTTCGGTTACGATTAAATCTTTCAACTCTTCAAACGTAGATACTTCTAAATCATTGACCCATTCTGTAAAATAGCTGTTCAATTCATAAGCATAATTTCTCCAAGATTTTTCTGCGTTCTTCTGATGTCTGTAAAACAACTGCTTTAATTTTTCAGAATTTAATTTGTATCTCTTCAAGATAAGACTTTTTACAGAATCGTAATTGTTTGCGATTTCCGGTGGTTCTCTCGCCAACATATTGGAAACCTCCACTGGCAGCACTCCCAATAAATAGGCGGCCCAATCTCTTCTTGGAACCTTAGCCATTTCTGCTTTTCGTTCAAAGTTTATTAAATAGAGAGTCATTTCATCACGTTCTTCATCAAATTTTGGAGTTATATTCATTAATTGTATTTTATGCTCTTCCATACCGGTTGTTTGACGGGTTGGAGGATTTGACACACTTTGAGTCTGAAGTTCCAAACGTTTCATTTCTAGATCATACTGCATTTTCTCCCGAGCTAACTGATCTTGGCGAGCTAACTCATCTTGGCGAGCTTGATCTTGGCGAGCTAACTCATCTTGGCGAGCTTCTTCGGTTTTATGTGTTCAATAACTCTTTCTAGAATAATCTTAACACCAGGTTCAACATAATTGCTACTGTTTAAAATTTTTGCTTTTATTTCGGGAATCTTATTCGAAGATGATATCTTTTCTCCCAATTCTTCGCAAACAAGTAATAAGTCCGCTTTCCTACCTTTGGCTAAGAAAGACATGTTAGCAACCACACGCAAATCACAACCTTCTTAAAAATTTCAAAATAAATTCTTTTAACTTGAACTTGCACCAACTTACCACAATTATAATAGGTAAAGTTTTCAACCAAAAATCTACCTTTCAAAATGAAGTCTGTTCTAACTCCACAAACTTTTCACAATCTAAAAATACACAATAATGTTTTGCAAATACTGCACAATTTAAATTATTTTTAATAAAAATCGTTTGCTGAAATAAATCTCAAACTTTCTTGTTTCAATTCGGCTTTTTATATCACTGAAACGCACGTTCAAAACAAAATATGACTTTATTTCTTTTATAATCACGTGCACTTCTTTCAAAAACAAATTCTAAGTTTATTTTCAATAATATTTCGGGAATTTTCTTTCCCAAACTTCTTCTGAATTTATGTCAAATTCTATTTCATATTTATTTAAACAAGAACATATATACAGTTCCTAATAATGAACTTTCAGTCGTTCTTGAAAAAATATCGCCAAATCGCTGGCCAAACAGTTGATATAAAGTCTTCACTGAACTACTATTCCAAAACAAAAATACAATTGCTGAAATAAATAATTTCAAATTCAGACTTTACGTTAGTGAAAATACATTCAAAACGTCTTACATCAACTTTATCTAGAATTCTTCTCGGAAACTTTTTACATGAGACTTTTCAAACGCCAAACTATCAAATTCCATTAAAGAATTATTACCCTAACACTAATACAAATGTAGAGTCAATAATTTCAAGACAGATAGTTTATATAAATCATAAACGAAATCAAAGTTTCTCAAATTCGATATTCTTCTTTAATCGCCAAACTATTTATTAGAATTCAAATCAAATTCTACTTAGCTTGCAATCGGCACTTGATAATTCCATCCCGACGCTTGCCACCAAAAATACAAAGTCTGTAGCGTGTTTGTGTTTTGTGGCGAAAGGAATAATTCTCTTCTTATGAAAATAAATTGTATTTAACATCCATTCACCAGAAATCTTGTTGATACACAACGAGTTCAAAAATATTTATACAATCTATTAAAAATCCTCTTATATTATTTTTGGAGTTGAGTTGAATCAGCGCGTGGGGAAAAAAACACTAATAAGTGTTGCAGCTGTTACGTCACTATCTTCTACTTCATGCAGGCCACTATTGAAGTCATTACACAAGAAAATAGGAAGGCAGGATTAAGTATGCTGAAATGTTGGAGATTGTAGAAAGTAATTTTCAGGAAATATTTGAATTTCAAAAGTCTTCGATACTTGGATATACTGAGTGAAAACAAATTGAAATTTTAACTAAAGTGTAGGATTATATCGAAAAGATCAGTGTTTAAAATTAATATAAGAGTATAAAACTATTAGAAATGGAGTTTTATATGACTATTTCGTTTAATGATAATGTCTCTAATGTTGGTAAAGAGATATTATCATTTTATTAAATTAGATTAAGTTGTATAATATCAGATTATATATGTATTAAAATCGAATGCCTCAAAGTGCGAAATTTAAAATTCGAATGTGAAAACTAATTTCTGTGTTTTTTGATTTTTTGTCAGACATTACCCACTGCATCTTCTTGAATTCTGCTTTTTGCATGGTAAGGAAACGTTTAAGAAGAAGGAGGGTGCAGTTCTTAAAATTAAAAAAAATTTCATTTGAAAAATATTTAAATTATTGTCTGTTGCGACAAAAATAAAAACTGCTTTCGAAAAAATTGAGAATAAATAAATAGATTTTTGTAAAACAGGCGCAAAATCATTTCTTTCATAAAACAAAATTGAAAAATATGCATTTTCTAATATGTGATTAAAAAGAATATTGAGAGGAAAGTTCTACTAGGTTTGTAGGACTACCACTTGAACACTCTTAAAACGTGTTAAATAAATTCATCCACCTTCTTGAAAAATTAGTTCTTCCTTACAATGAGCGTCATGATTTTTTATATTTCTTTTAGCAAAAGAAGGTATATTGAAGAAAAGATGAAAGAGTAAATATGCAGGAAGATTATGAAGGAAACTGAAAATACCAAATTTAGTACACTTTTTGAAACTTTTATACGACACGACTACGTTGTATGGAAAACAGAAATTTTCAGATTGTTTATCTAGTAATATTTAATTGTCCCTTAGTACTTTTCTGACACTGCGAAGAAAGTGTTAAGCACTTTCCCTTGAAAGTACAAATAGGGATGGAAATTATGGAAAAGAGATTAGTGTTTTTATTTCTTGATTTTCAAAGACAGCAAACTTTTTTTATAATTTAACATAAAAAACTGAACTTTTTAAATAGCATGCCAACCGGTGCAGAGAGAACGATACGGGTACTGGGTACGCATAGCGGCAGGTTTTGACAACAAATTGCCGTTTGCCCTGTTAAGGCGGCAGTTGACTTGTAACAAAACGTTGTAACGTAATATAATGTAATACGATCATTTGGTAGTCAGGGCTGAAAGCGAGCAACGAGCCGAGCCGCTCAAGTCGAGCTGTCATGCTCCGCTGGGCTGTCGCGAATCACCTTTGATCGTTATGATTACAGCTGGAACTGGACTACCTGAAGTGAAATACCTTTTGAGCCAAACATTCACAACAAACATTCGCGAAGAAACACAGGTACATTTGCAATGTAATGCTTTTCAGCTGCATTACATTACAATGTTATGTTACAAGTCAGACGCCGACTTAACACTATAATCATTAGTTGTCAAGCCATACCCGCTAAAATGAACATGTGCACAAGCATTTTCGTCGGATTTGCTGCCAAGTGAAAAAGAAAGATCTTGAAGAACAAAGTGTGTAGATGAAATTTATAGGTAAATTTTTTCAAAGACATTTTGATTGCGTTACCAAGTAAATGGGGAGGATTGCATCATGCGAATGCACTGCTGTGTGTGCTTTAAGTGTTAGAAATAAAGAATACCGTCAGTTTGTTGAAATTACAGCTCTGGACGGTATTCCGTATCAACAGACGACGACAATGTTGAGAGAGGTCGTGATGTTACTCGTGGAAATAGTCGTTTAACTGTCCGAGAAGTTGCTGACGAAGTGGAATCATAATTAAATCTTGCCATCAAATTTTGCTCAAAAATATTCAGAAGCGTCGTGTCAGAATAAAATTCGTGCAGGTCTAATTATTGTCGATTAGAAAGAGAGTGGTGTAGTAAACAGTGAGGTATAACTTCCCAATGCAAATGGTTGTGAAAACTTGCATAGGAGTCATAATTGGGAATGAGATGTAGGATTATGCTTATGATACTTTTTCCTGTTGCCCAAACTCAAGAATGAATTGAAAGGGTGTCGTTTCCAAACCACAGAGGAGACTCAGGAAAATGTGATAAGAGAACTCAGTGGCATCACAGAAATGGTGTTCCGGAAAGCATTCCAAGAATGGAATAAACGTTGGAAACGGTGTATCATGAGTAGAGGGGATTACTTTGAAGGAGATAGTACTTAAAATATTGTAAAAAGACCAGTAAAGTTTTAATAGAAAAATTTGATCTTCGGTCTTTTTTTGAACATGCTTTGTATATATATATACACTCATGGACAAAAAGATTAGCGCACCAAGAAATAATTGCGGGATCGTAACGAAACTTGCAATGAAGGTACATGTCGGGAAGACATACAAATGATTAGAAATGCAGCGTGATTGCGCATTATGTATAGCGGGTAGAGGGCGTTGAACATCGTACTCTGTGGAGTATAAAACAGGTAACCAAAGCTTGTTTGAGTGTGCTGAATCATTTACAAAGGAAGAGCTGAGATAGACATGCCATTACGCCGTGTTCGAAGACAATATAAGCAGTTGTCGCAGTTTGAGAGGGGGAGAATCGTCGGGATGATGGAAGCTGGATGGTCAGCTAGGCGAGTAGCTCGTCAATTAGGCCGCTCTGATTGTGTTGTGAGGAGGTGTTGGGACCAGTGGACCCGAGAGATGTCATGTACACGAAGACCAGGCTCAGGACGCCCTCGACAGACCAGTCGTCGAGAAGACCGCCACATCGTAAGAAATGCACGCGTACAGCCAACTGCTTAATAGGCCGTCATCCAGGCACAGGTAGCACCTTCACTAGGGGCCTCTGTGTCTTCTCGAACCATACGAAGGCGCCTGGCTGAAGGACAGTTGGTATCGCGGCGCCCATTACGTGTGCTGCCCTTGACGCCCAACCCATCGACGCCTCCGATTGGAGTTTTGCCGCGCACGAGGAATCTGGACTGCAGCGGAATGGAACCAGGTCGTCTTTAGCGACGAATCCAGATTCAATCTCGGCAGTGATGACAATCGTATTCGTGTGTGGAGAGCCCGTGGTGAACGCTTCAATCCTGCCTTTGCTGTACAGCGACACATCGCTCCCACAGCTGGTTTGATGGTATGGGGTGCCATTGCCTACAATACACGGTCACCCCTAGTATTGTTCCGTGGCACCATGACAGCCCAGCAGTATGTTCATGAAATCCTACAACCACATGTGTTGCCACTCATGCAACGGCTCCCAGGAGCCATTTTTCAACAAGACAATGCTCGGCCTCATACGGCAAGGGTGTCACAAGACTATCTCCGCACTGTTACTACCCTTCCTTGGCCTGCCCGATCCCCAGATTTGTCTCCAATCGAGCATATCTGGGATCATTTGGGACGACGAGTTGGGCATCCCACGAGTTTGAACGAACTAGAGGCAAGGTTACAGCAAATATGGAACGAAATGTCTCAAGACATCATACAGAACTTGTATGACTCAATGCCCGATCGTATCGCATCGTGCATTCGCGCTCGAGGGGGTCCAACGGAGTATTAACTCCTCCGTTCTTTTGCCTTTTTCTCTGAAATAAATTTTCCTTTTTCTTTGATTTTCTTATCATTTACTTATATCAAAGTAGTCATTACGTATGTAAAATTTCGTTTCATTTTAACGACTCCTTGGTTCGCTAATTTTTTTGTCCATGAGTGTATATGTATATAGTTATAAAGGAATAACATAGAACTAAAGATGAGAGTAGTTATGAATCTTCAGGCAAAACAACCCGCTATAAAACGTCTATAAATTTTGTAACTTTCATTATTCTAAACTTTTTATTGTATTGTATTTGTTTTAGTATTTTTCTCTTAATTTTACATAACCTTAGTCATTTAATTATTAAATGAGCACGAATAAAATGTACAATATAAAACCGATGGTGAAGAATAGAAATGCTTTTAAACTTTTAAAAAAAATTAAAAGTGTATGAAAAACTAAAAATTTAAATAAAATTTTCATAATTTCTTTCCAATATTTATCTTTGTTTATCGGTTAATTACTTTTTCTTCGTTTTTATAAATTCGTACGACTGTATTGCTCAGGAATAAAATACTTCAATATCCTTAACCACTTAACAATGATGGCTTTAATCTTGAGTAATTTTTTCTTGCAAATATTTGTAGAAAAGGGATGCATTTTTAAATTATCTGAATCACAGCGATGAATTCTTAACCATAAAAAAATTCAAAGATACGCTTTTGAAAAAATAAAAATCTCCCTCCATGTAGCAAAATATAAATTAAAATAACAAGAAAATTACTAAAGTCGCTCAAAAATGATTTTAAAAAAGTAGTATGGTTTTTATAATGTTAAATATGCATAACTGGAAAAAAAAATTGGAAGAATAAAAATACGTATTCTTTTGTTTGAAAACGCTGGTTTAATCTTTCCTCAATAGCGGATTAGAATATTTTTTCGCTCCATTTATTGTTTAATAAATAAAAACTACTTAAATTTTATTTTTAACTGCATTTATCGCAACATTTTTTGAATTTTTTTGCGCTAAGCAGGAAAGGAATTAAATAACGATGCTTCGTTGAGCTCTTTCAATTTCAGTAAGCAGTGTTTAAATTACTGTGTACATAAAAAACATTAGAAAAGTCAAACAAAGAAAAGTAAATAAAATAAAGAACTAATTTTAGCTTTAAAAACCTTTCACCCACAAAATAATAGATAAAAATTTTTGTTATCATTTTTTTATCAAGATTTCAAAAATTAGCCATAGTATAGTATTTCAGGAAAAGTTTAACGTTTATTATTTTAAAATTTACTTTGTCTATTAAATTCTTATTTTGTTTTAAAATATAAATTTCATGATTCAATATTGTTAATTTTAATGACTAATGATAGTAACGATTACTGGAGAAAATAACTAGGTTATATGCACACATTTAAAATAACAGCCAAGGTCGAAATACAACATTTTATTTTCTGTAAAAGAAAAGCTCTGTAATGTTGTTTGAATCTTGTTTATTAAGTTATATATATATATATATATATATATATATACAGTGTGTAACAAAATTATAAGACCACTGTGGATTTTGTGATTTTTACTATAAATAATATATATTTTTTAAAATTAAATTAGGTTGATGTTAATAAATAAAATATAAAATATATGTATATTATTTTTAAGAGATATTTAAATATACTAAATATTTAATCAACAATTTCAAATTTTTCCAATCAAATATCTGTAACAAAATTATAAGACCACTAGTTAAAACAAATTTTTTTAATAAAACTAATATGATGTTGATCCACCATTTGTCTGAATAACTTCAAATACTCGATTTTTCATTGAATTAATTAGGTTTTTGAGCAAATATTTGGGAATTTTGTCCCATTCATCCATGATAGCTAGTTCCAATTCATACACAGAATCATACTGACGGTTATTTGCATACACTTGACGAGCTAAATGGCCCCAGAAGTTTTCGGTAGGATTCAGGTCTGAATTAATGCTTGGCCAGTTTAAGACCTCGATTTTTTTCTTTTTGAAACCAGTTTTTAGTTGATTTAGGCACATGTCATGGCGCATTTTCTTGCTGAAATTACCAGTTTGATCCTCCTAAAAATGGGCCAAAAGGTATAAGGTGTTGGTAAAGCAGTTGTTGATAACAAATGGAGTCCATTTTTCCAAGAACTCGCTGCAGATCACATTTCCCATCATATGCAAAAGCTCCCCACACCATCACAGAGCCACCACCCATCTGTCTACTGAAGAAAACCCGAGGTTCCGTTCGTAATTCATGCCAGTAGGAAATATTACCGTCCGGGCCATCCAAATTAAATTTTTTTCGTCTGAAGAAATAATACTTTTCCAAGCAGTATCCCAGGTCATGACTTCCTTTGCTCACTTCAGCCTTCCTTCTTTATGATGCTTTAACAGTCTTGGTTTTCTTTTTAATTTCCGAAGAGCAACATTTGAATTTGATCTTAAAGAGCTTCAGACTGTCATATGTGAAATAGTTTTACTTGTCTGCTGTGTTATTTTACGAGTCTGCTGTGTATAGTTTTACTTGTCTGCCGTGTTATTTTACGAGTAGACAAGTTCTGTTTCGTTGCAAGCTTGAAAATTCGTCTATTATCACGAGCTGATAATGTACTCTTTCTGCCAGATCTTTTATATTTTCCATAAAAATCTCTTTTAATTAAAACGTTATGAATAGCAGTTTTAGAACGTTTAAGTATCTTACTTATTTCACGTTTCGATTTTCCAGAGCCCTTATAAAACCAAATTTTTCGAACTTCTAGTTCAGATAATTCTCTTCCACGCGGCATTACGAATTTCCTCATAAAAACAAACAAATTAAATTCTATTTTCTTTTACAATATTATCGTTTGGACTTTTTTGTGATGTAAAGTTACAGTTTATTTACGATTTTGAAAGAAAAAATAAAATAGTTTTAAAAACGAAAATGATTTTTAAAAAAAAATAAGTGGTCTTATATTTATGTTACACCAAGATTTCAAAAAATCATTTGCTGTGTGAAATTAATTCAACTTTTTTTCCTTTAAGCGATTTATTTGAGAAAATATAACTTTTTTCATTTGCTTCAAATTTTAAAATTATTCATTTTATGCAGTGTAATATTAAAATGAGTGATATTGTGGGTGGTCTTATAATTTTGTTACACACTGTATATATATGTATATATATATATATATATATATATATATATATATAAGAACGTCCCACCTTTATTAATTAATGCATATTCTAAACTTTCCCGTTAACTTTTCAATAAAGTATAGCCCCTATTTCAAATTATGACCTAAGGATAAACGAATTAACTAGCTAAATTGACCCTTAACGCACGCGCGCTAAACAGTAAGAGTTGTTTTCAAAACATGATTCAACATCACGAACTTTTCTCGCGCCTTCCGAAAGACTATACGACATCTGCCGCACGAGGTCAGATGGTCACCGATAACCAATTAGAAGTTTTTGACCCTCTGGTATTGAAGGTCATGACCCTTCGTATAAGTGAGAGCAAGGGTTCTCCGCGGCTTTTTTTCTGACTGTGCTCGTATGTTGATGTTTTCCCGTTGATGCTTTGTGTCATCTCCGCACTCTTTCGTCCTGTGTGCTCCATCGCCGCGTGCCGCGTCCCTTTTACCGTCCATCAAGATGTAACGTAGTTAAGTACTCTGTCAGGTCCGGAATTTACATGTACTTTTATGTGTGCTGTAACATACCTCAAAACGCCGTCATTGTTTGTCCAGAATAAAGACAGTTCTAAATATCTATGGAGATTCCTTTCGACATGACTACACATCGAATGCCTACAGTATTAATGTCCGTACATCTGGAGCTCATTTCTTATGACTTTTCTTCACAAAATCTGATGCCCCAGTTAAACAAAGTCTGATGCCCCATTAAACCAGCATCAGCCACAAAGTCTGATGCCCTCTTCACAAAGTCTGATGCCGCCCACCCTTATTGGTTATTTAATTATATAGGTACTGGACTGTTCAATAAATAGAAAAAACAGTGATATATATATATATATATATATATATATATATATATATATATATATATATATATATATATATATATATATATATATATATATATATATAGAGAGAGAGAGAGAGAGAGAGAGATAGATAGATAGATAGAGAAACATGCAAAAATATATATAGAAACTCTTGCCGTAAAAGTCGAATAACGAATGCCGAAAAAGTGTAACACATTCCCGGCAGATTATATTAGAAATGTCCGTACATCAGGAGCTAATTTCTTATGACTTTTCTTCACAAAGTATGAGAAACTAAATCAAATATACAAAATCTAACATACGGACATTAATACCTGTTTATTACTCTCTCTTCCTCTCTCTCTCTCACACGCACACATATACAGAGGCTGTTCACACATTTTTTAGACGATGTATATTGTATTCACAAAACTAAATTACATAAAATTCTAGTGTTTTAAATGTTCTATCTGACATCTCTTATTCTGAACTATCTTTCGACACCGCAATTTCCAGGATAATAATGTCAGAAGAGGTATTCTATCCCATTCCTCCTGAACAGCTTTCCAGAGTCCTGTAAGGGTTTTGGGAAGACGTTTAGATAATGCAGATTTTAAAAGTCCGAAAACCCAAAAATCCATAGGTGATACATCGGGAGATTTAGTAGGGATATCAGTGAAGGGTATGGCCTTGATACCAGTTTTTTGTTTCATTTCTTTTAGGAAATTTACATTGGATTTTGATCTGTGACTGCTAGCTTTGTCCTAGTAGAGTCTCACAGATTGATGGCACTGTGGGTAAAGCGATGGTATTTCATTCAGAAAAATTGGCGATAAAATATGTTCCTGATAGTATTTGGAGTTAATCTTGACATTTTTTTCCACTCTCTTTATTTTTAATTTCCCATTATAAGAAAAATCAGCAACAATCCTGAATCCCTTAGAAAAACTTTCTTTCGATTCTTTGAACCATGTACTTAAATTTTTTTCTCCACTTTTAAGATAATAAATGGCTCTTTTTTGTTGCAATCATTTAAATACACCCATGATTCATCTATTGTGACAATCGTTTTCCATTTTTCTTTGGATAAGTGTATCTCATATAGAATTCTGCAGCGTGTCCTGCGTTCAGCGATATGATTTGGAAGAACACGATGCACCTTGCGTTTTTTCACTTTCTTAAGATTTAAATCAACGTTTATCATTTTGTTTACAGTGGACACTGAGAATTTTAATGATTTTGCAACTGTCCTTTGACTAGGGGGATTTTCTTTTAACATTAAACAACGTACCTTTGCAATAGTCGAAGATGTCCGTTTTTTCTTTGGATACTTGTTTGGAATTTTTGTCTCATTTGAGGCTACAATTTGACGTTTTTTTCCTTTCTTGTTGACGATATTACCTATCGACGCTTTATATATCACAAAACCATGACTCTCACATCTTTTTTGGATAACGGAGTATGCATATTTCTCTTCGGAAAGAGCATAAATGTAGCCTTCGAACCACTGCTTTGTTAAAAACGCCATTTTGAATAAAAACAAAACTTTCAAGCCGCAGACGATAATTTTGACTTTTAAAAACATAGTACAATTGCAATTATTTCTTTTGCAGCAAACGATTTTTTATTACCGCTTAACAAAATCGTCTAAAAAATGTGCGAACAGCCTCTGTATACAAGGTGTTTACAAACATTTCTATCAATATTAGCCCAAATAGACTTTATACGTGCCACTAACTCAGTTTTACTTGAAGGAGGATTTTCTTGGAGTTTTTTCTTCATTATACCTCATAAGTTTTGGATGGTATTAATGTCTGGTGAGTTTGGTGGCCAAGGAAGTACCTTAATTTTACGTTGGCGGAACCAATTATTAGTTGACACCGAGGTATGCGGTGATGCTAAATCTTGTTGAAAGATGAAATCATCTTCAAATAAATCTTCTGATGATGGAATCATGTAATATTCCAAAATTTTTGGATATATCTGAGAGTTACCCTTTTCGTAGACGATGCATAACTTTCCAGGTCCTTCTGCGCTCATGCAACCCCAAACCATGACACTAGCAGCAAATTTTACCGAACGTTTAAGGCATTCTTTATCAAATGCTTCTTGCTTCATTCTTCAAACTCGAATACCTTCATTACCATATGAAACCTTGCGTTTTTTTCGCTTTCTTATGATTTGAATCAACGTTTATCATTTTGTTTACAGTGGACAACGAGCATTTTAATGATTTTGCATCTGTCCTTTGAATAGGGGGATTTTCTTTTAACATTAAACAACGTACCTTTGGAATAGTCGAAGATGTCCGTTTTTTCCTTGGATACTTGTTTGGAATTTTTGTCCCACTTGAGGCTCCAATTTGACGTTTTTTTCCTTTCTTGTTGACGATATTACCTATCGACGCTTTAGATATCACAAAAACATGACTGTCACATCGTTTTTGGATAACGGAATATGCATATTTCTCTTCGGAAAGAGCATAAATGTAGCCTTTGAACCACTGCTTTGTTAAAAACACCATTTTGAATAAAAACAAAACTTTCAAGCCGCAGACGATAATTTTGACTTTTAAAAACATAGTACAATTGCAATTATTTCTTTTGCAGCAAACGCTTTTTTATTACCGCCTACCAAAATTGTCTAAAAAACGTGCGAACAGCCTCTGTATATAGTTTCCCAGCGTACCTAATGAATGAACTATAAATTTTTTTTTTTTTACCAATGCGGAGGCACTTGTAATCAAACATTCGCCCTTACTACGCCGCAGTTTTTAATGTCCATTTTATTATGGGGACACCATATAGGTGGACAGCATTACCCCTATGAAGGGACGACACGAACGGAGGCATTTTTCGTGGCGCAACGCCGGGATTCGATCTGAGCACCCTCAGCACCGAAAACCAGCGCGCTGTACCACAGGGCCGCCACAAGCCCCTGAACTATAAAATATATACAGGAATTTAGTAAGCATTGGTCTAACAATAACGAAACGTACCTAGAACTCCTGTACGGCCTCATATCTACATTAACAAAGATTGTAGGTTTTTTACCTCCATTACATTTTATTTACAATGAAACTTCAAGAATTTCTAAAAGAAAAAAGTGAATAAAGATTAATACAAAGAATGATAAGATTTCATACATAAATCTGTGGCGTTATGGGAGATGTTGATATGTCATTTTTTCATGTTTTCGGCAAATTAAAAAAGTAACTTTTGTTGCGAAATATAAAATCACTCAAGGTTTCAAATCAAATATTCTTTAGTTACTACTCATATTCAACCTCAGTCATATGGCCAGTCTTCAATGAAAATTTTCAATCAGGGACTAAAATTTTTTGGGAGGATTGAAAAGAAACTCTTTTATACATAACAGCATTTGCTAATACGATAAACCTACTATTATTTCAAAATTCCACATATTAGTGTTTGCCACATTAAAGAAACAATTTTAAGTGTGACATATCAACTTGAAACATAAAATCGAATTTTTTGGACATATCAACGTCTGTCAAAACACCACAGAAATGTATGTTTAATTCCTACAAATATAAATATTTAATAGCAGATATCTTTCCTTTTTACTTATCTTCAACTTCCAGAACTATTCCAATTCCAGAACTATTATGTATGACTTTGAAGCATTTAATTTCTCTACCATTCAGTTTTCAAAGACCTGATGTCCAACATCTCGCTCATTCATAACTTTAATCTCATTAAAAATGGATTATTGCTCTAAAAGGACTAGGACTAACATCTTCGGCATGCAGAGCTGATGTTCTAATCACTGAACAACAATGTATTCTCCGCAGTAAGAGAAAGCCAGAGCGAGAAATAACTTACCCCACTTGAGAATTACTCCGTTTGCGATGCGAACCAATCTAATGACCACATCTTTCACATCGCCCCTATGCGTATAATTTTCTCTCATTAAGATCGAGCTGTGGCTGGGAGAAGAATCTGAGTTATCACCTTCGGCATTTTAGGGTCAATATTTTAATCCCTGTGCAACCTTGCCATTATCCTTAGAAGTAAATTTCTAATTCATGGCATAAATGCTCCCTTTTGAGAACCTTAGCTTGCTCAGTTTTTTTTTTCAGTTTTTCTATTTGAAAAGAAATAATTTAAAGAAAGAGATTAATATTTACAGTTTTTTCCAAGTTTTCAGTCATGTGTGAACAAAGAATAGAGATCTTCAAAAAATGAAGTTAAAAATGAAATAAAAAATCAAATGAAAAAAATTGTCTACAAAATAGAACAGATATTTTAAAATTCCTAATTTCAAATTTAATAATAATTTAAATACATAAAATAATTTTTTAGGAATTTTTTTTATGCATTAAAAGTAAATGTTTAAAAGTATATTATTTTTTTAATATTGTAGATTTTTAATTGTTTATCACGATAGCAAAACAATTATAACTATTAACTACTATAATTAACACCAAATATAGTAATTATTATAATTTTATTTCATAAATTAATAATACTGAAACCTATTTTATCAATATATTTTTAGGCTATATTGATATGAATAAAATGGATGAATGTTGATATATTATGTACACTTTTTAATATATATAACATATATATTTTAATTTTTTAAATCTTTATAAAATTTTATTCCACCATAAAAAATTGGGTTGTTAATTGACGGATTAAATAATAAACTTTGTCTGCTTAGAAAAACTCTCTGAATTTTGATAACAGGTTTTTTTAATGAGCTTTACGTGTTATTATTCCAGATAACAATAGAACAAACCATATGGAAACGCCAAAAATATGAGAATAAAATATCATTTTTTTCTCATCAAAAACTTTCTATTTTAAACAGGTCCTTAACGATTTAAAGTAACTCTTACCAAGGTATCAAATAAACTTATTTTTCTTAAAAACGTACCCAATCAAATATTTCAAAATCTTGGAATAAAACTTCGAATTAAGTAAGATTTCTCGGACCATAAGACGAACCTGTTTACATAAAAAAAATCGTCTTAAAATTACGGTGCGTCTTATGATCTGAAGGTAACATTAAAATAAAATAAATATTTTATTTTATATATTATATGTATATATCGGGTGGTTCAAATTAAAGTATCCCTGTTTGGGACACCCTGGCGAGAAAAGCAGTGGACGTAACGTCTTCATATTTGGAGGGTATACATATCAGGCCATAGGGAATTGATTGATGGGAAAAAAATTAGTTCCAAGAAAGACCGCTAGGTGAAAATGTGTCCCTGCAATCGGTTGAAGCTAAGGAAAATGAAACATAACTGTACGAAGAAAGGAAAAAATACGAGGTGTCGGTAATTACCTTTATTAGTACAGTTCGTTACACTTGCAGAAACTAAACTACGCTGACTATGCTTTATGTTTCCAACCGTGTGCAGCGTATGAGTTATGTTTCCTGTGTAGCAGTAGCACAACTAAACTTCCAGCCCTTTTCTTCGTGCTGTAGTGCAGTGAGAATTTGAATATTCGACTGTGCGCGCAGTACCGGAGAACAAAATTTGCATACGAGCTGGGCGAAAGAGCCATCGTAACAGATAAAAAAGAGGGCTCACAGGTTCGGATCATTCTTCGACCGCCAGAATGGTACTTTCGTTGTCGGAGCGTGCTTTGCTGATAAAGTTATTTTACCAAAATGGCAATAATGCCGCCAAAGCGTTTCGCTTTTACCGAGGGCAGAAAGCTTTGCGTACGGGTCCAGTAACATCATATGCCCTGCGGCGAATGGTCAAACCTTTGGAGGAAACAGGTGGCTTTGCCGTTCAAGCAGACCGAGGGTGAAAAAACGGATACCGCAGGTGATGGATGATGTCGCAACCGCTGTCGTTGAGCATGCAAATTCGAACACAGCAGGAACATGCAGTGTTCGCTCCTTATCAAGGCATCTCGGATTGTCACACACTACGGTATGGAGGTGCATGCGGAAAACACCCAAAGCCTATCCGTATAAGCTCCATCGCTTACAAGAGTTAAAACATGGCGATTAAGATCTGCGTGAAACGTTCGCTTTAACGTTCTTGGCACGTATGGAAGTGAAGCAGAATTGGCCGTGGAACATCCTATGGACCGATGAGGCTCACTTTTACATGTGCGGAACAGTGAACGCACATAACTGCCGTATCTGGTCCACTGAGAATCTTCACTCGGTCCACCAAATGCCCCTGAATTCACTGCATGTGACTGTATGGATCGATTTCACTGCGACATTTATGATTGGACCATTTTTCTTCGAGAAAATCACCCCACAGGGACCCAAAACCTGTTCCGTGACTGCAGCACGTTATCGAGCTATGTTGCAAGTTGTGATCATTACAGAAGTCCAGCAGCGTAGATGTCTCGCTACAACGGTATTCCAACAAGATGCTGCCCCTCTTCACATTGGACGTGAGACGTTCAACAATGAGGAATTTGCACGTTTTTTTATTTTACATTTATGATATAGAAAATAGAAAAATATGATCGAAAGCATCTTTTTTTTTTAGTTTTAGAACTCTAAAAGTTAACATAATTTGTTTTTAAACGCGCACTATTTACTTCGTCTCAAAAACGCTACTTTTCCTACGCGGATACATGTGACGTCACAATGCACTATGGCGAATTTGTTTACTTCGGTGTTTGGATTGTGTTGCGTAGTTTGAGTTTGATATCTAGTGTTTTTTCTTTATTTTTAAGATGTCAAAGTGTGTTACAGAAAATTTTAAATATTGTATAGTACCTTGCTGCACAAGCACAACGGTAAATACACCAGGAAAGCTTTTTTTTAGTGTTCCAACAGATAATGTCAAAAGGAAATCATGGACAGTTGCAATAAAACGCGACGAAAAAAAAAATCCTCATTCAATAATTTTTTAATTTAGCTATAATTGTGAGTTTTAATGTGATACAGATGATTTGCCAAATCATTGCAGCAAATATGAATTTAAAATACAAGTTTTGACATTTTCCACTTAAATAAATATTTAAATATATTTGTAAACACGAGTTTTGTTATGAGTTATATTCTCCAGATGGTGAATTCCACCTAACATGAAACCATTACGAAAGAAAATCATTTTAAACAAATTATTAAGTGTTATATATCATTGGAAAGCTTATGACCTCTAGAACTAAAACGTACTATTGCTTTTTCCTTACATTAAGTTTGTTTTGTAGGGGATGTAATGGGAAAATATCTATTTGTAAGTTTTTTTAGCAAGTAAAATTATCATTTTTATACCTTATTACTTACGTAAATTATGCCACTGAATTTAATTGGAGTAAATTTAATATTAATGTAAAAACTATAAAAGTAAAATAAATGCATGTTTGTGACTGTTTTGAATATAAATAGCCTAGTTAAGGGTACAGTTGCAGCATCATGTATTATATGTAACATCTGTTACAAATAGTTTTTATATTTTTTATTACAGAAAAAAATGACTGATTTTTTATGTCAAGGTTCTGATAAATTACAGGCATGTCTTGTGATGTTATTTTTTAAATTTTTGAACAAATTGACAAAATAGATTCACAGATTTTTTTATCTTATGATGCTATAGTATAAATGATGTTCCATTTTATGTAGCATCCGTTACATTAAAGATTTTTTTTTTCAGCTTAAATACACCAGAAATAAATTTTGAAACCTGTCAAGTTTATCTTTAGTTTTTATCAGGAAAAAATAATACTCTCCTATTTTGAAGCATTAATATGCATCTCATAATCTTTTTATTATTTATTTTGTGTGTGAATGTTTCGTCCGTTACAATGGAATTCACCAGATGCTGGGTTGGGGGTAGGTGATGAAATTTTAAAATAAATACAATTTGTGTGCAAAATGTGACAAAAGCATAAAATATATTAATTATTTTGTAAGTTTATTTTTAATTAATCTTTTTACACTAGTTTTGGGTGCTAGTTTTTTACATAAAATGTATAAAGTATTGTATTAAAAAGATTTTTTTATAACTGCTGAAGTATTTCTAATTATTTATAAATTACTTAAAGCGGGGAAAGCTAACCATGGATGGTCTATTGTATCTACCCCAAACACACTATCATTAAAACTTTTAGATAAAATTAAATATAATACATAAAGGAACTCATCCAAAGATGCTGCACAATCATTGCATTGGACGGAAAGGACATTTTCTTCATTTTCATTCAACTTGAGTTCCACACTGGTAGTCTTTTTTGTGACATTATGTTCTGGTGTCACCCTTGCAGTGACTGTACAGATGTCTCCATCCCTTTTTACCTGAACATATCCTACAGCATTATCTCCATAGCCTTATCGTCCAAATCTAAGTAAAAGTAACTTTCTAAGTACTAAAGCATTAATTTAAAAATGTGTTTTTAAAACACAAAATTATGGAGTTAGAGGATTGTTTAAAATTATTATGAGTAGTAAACATTTGTTTCTTTGCACCACTTAGTATGTGATTAGTCAAAAGTTTAATTATCATGCATAGTTCAGATTTATTATAATTCCTTTACCATTTAAAATACACATTTCTATGATATGAATGCAGAACACTGAACGCATTCGTAAATTTGGTAGTGTTTTTAATTTCTGTCAACTTTCTAATACACAATTAAAAATACTAAATATCCTATAACAGACACTACTTGTAATGTTGCAGAGCTAATTAATTCTACAAAATTAAACATGTACTATGAATGAATAATAATAGAAGCTGTTTATTAAACTTTTAGAGTACGATATTAATTTAATAATATGCATAAACAATGTGTAACTTTAAAGTTTGTGTAAAGTACAACGCACGTCAGCGTTCTACAATCTACATTACATAACTAGAATAATAAATGCAAACAAATATATACATCCCTCTGAACTTTAAATCCTCGTATTTCTGCTCCCATAAAACTTGGATTATTTCCCAAAAAGGAAAACACTGCAAATGAATCCATTTTAGGCAGGTTGTCAGATTGCCCTTTTGCAAAACCGGGCAATAACGCCATGGTAAACAAAACAGAAATAAAACTAAGAATAAAGACGACGATAGAATATAATTTAAAAAAAAGGGGGAATAAACAATAGCCACAAACTAAAATTAGAAAAATTAAACCAAATTAGAAAAAAAATATGATTTTAAAATGTTAGTTTAAGAGGAGGAAACGTAGAATCTCGCGCTAGACAAATGTAAACATTGAAGCATGGTGCATAGTGACGTCAGAACCAATCACGTAGCGTTTTGAGGTCACATGATTTTTCAACACTTTTCGCTTATTTTAAATTTAAAATTCTTATTATTTAGATCTATATATACGTTTTAATTGATGTTTTCGAACAATTTGATAACCAATCTGTTAATAAAAAATAGAAATGAGCATTTTCCCCACATGTGCAAATTCCTCATTGCTTCGACGTCATTTTATGGAGGATCGCATTATCAGCCGTGCTTTTTCTACCAGATGGCCTCCACGTACCCCCCACTTAACGCCGTGCGATATTTGGCTTTGGGGTTACCTCAAAGATAAAGTTTATCGGGGAAACATATGAAATCTGAAGGATTAAGAACAACATCCTCTTGCACGTACGCAACATCGGTCCCGACCAGTTACAAGCCGCTGTGGATCATGCTATAACACGGTGTAACGCGTTGGCCCTGAAGCACGTGGACACATTGAAAACCACTTGTGAAATCTTTGTGTGCTGTTGTTATTACGCGCATGCCTTTCGTTTGTGCCTTCACTAACATTTCTGTAAGATCGACAGTTCTTGTGTAACGAACTGTACTAATAAAGTTAATTACCGACACCTCGTATTCTTTTCTTTCTTCGTACAGTCATGTTTCTCCTTTTCCTTACCTTCAACCGATCGCAGCGACTCAAACCGTATCAGTTTTTAATTTTCTCAAGGCCAAAAACCGTTGAAAAAGCGAATTCTAATTCGATTTTTAATTTTCCTAAGGCCAAAAACCGTAGAAAAAGCAAATTGTAAATCGGTTCAAGCGATGAGAAAAACTACAAATAACAAAGGACAAAAAGCAGAGCCGGGAAAGTTGTGTTGAAACATACTAATTTGAACTGCATTCTTAAAAAACTCCCATCTCAGTTAGTCTAGTGGTTAAATTTTATCTTTTACCGTATTTTAATATTTCTTTTGTCAATTTATTTCGTTGTTATGCACGTAACGCAAAATTAATTTAAAGTATCACAAAAAGAAAAGAAACCACGTGACCAGCATTTCATAAATTACATTCTAAAAATTAATCTTTAAAAATTCACCAAAAATCAGAAAAGGGAGGTAGGTAAAGATTCGAAAAAGATTTCGTTTTAAAGGAATTTTTATGATATTTCTCGTGATATAAATTTTATAACCCTCGGATTATCATTTTAAATGCTAACTTAAAAAAATTAGAAAAACAGCTTAAAAATTTAATTTTAAAAAATCCAAGAAGAATTTTTCAAAAATCTTCCTCAGTTTACTCCTCCACTATAAACTCCACTATAGAAGAATCACCATGCAAAATTTCAGCTCTTTATGTCCAACGGTTTGGACTGTGCGTTATCTGTCAGTTAGTCAGTCAGTTAGGCAAGGCCAAAGTTATTACCATGAATCTCTCCCCCCCCCCCCGCGCACCCCTCTTCTCCCGCGCTGTTTAAGAGGGATAGGCTCGTATTTCACTGAACGCCTGTATCCACAGGGGGTACCTCACACCTCTTACGGGCACAAAAATCATTAAAAAATTCATTTAAAAAAAACTAATTGAGACCCAAACTTTGTTTTTGCTGATTTAAGTTTCTCGGGTCCTAAACATTATCTGTGCCGAATTTAGTCTCTGTGAGTGAAACAGTCTATGATTCTATAGCGGACAAACAAACAGACAAGCTCTTTTATATATATATATATATATATATGTATGTATGTATGTATGTGTATATATATGTATGTATATATATATGTATGTGTGTGTGTGTGTATAGGTGTATATATATATATATATATATATATATATATATATATAGACAGATAGATAGATAGATAGATATACATATATATACATATACATATATATATATATATATATATACATTAGGAAATAAGAAATATTTATACCAGAACCTAAGTAAATGACTTACTGCTGCTTAGATCTGTCTTTAGTAAGATGTTAAATCTATGACTGAAATATCAAACCATAGTGACCACCACTTTGTTGCCATTTTACTGGAACGTGAAACTGAAAGAATAATGAACTTCTCATATCATATAACATCCGTATTATTCAGCCCTCTTAGGCGAAGCTCATACTACCAAAACAATCTAACGTAAACTGAAAATATTCTAAACCTGTATGATGTAACCTCTTCTTATAAATCCTTACCTATACGTGGCACCAGCGTCCTAAAATAAATCTTACTTTTCCCCCAAAATTTATCAGTCTAGAAATTTATTTGTTTATTATTTTGGGTAGAAATAGTCTTCATAACTGCAGGCTGTGCCATGAATTCTGTCCTCTTGACTCCATGCTTTCTCATTTACATACGAGTAGCTTCATGGTGCATGCAAATCGCAACGTACAAGGAAACAGTTGGTTTCAGAAATAAGTCGCCGAGAGAAGATTTTGAAAAATAAAGTTCTTCAATAAACTTTCTTAAAAGCCTTTTGAATTTAATCTCGCTGATATGTCTAATATTCAGTCTCATCTAAAATTAAAGAAACATTGAAAATATCTATATTTTTACAAGAACAGCGCCCTCTTTTGAAGAAATATCTTTAAAACTATTCTTTTCATTTAGTAGTTAAAACATTTGTGAGATGTGTCCGGAGCGTAGATTTGACTCGAAATGACTGTTTCGTCCCTGAAATCTCAGTTTTCCAGTACCAGAAAAGGAAGTGAAGTGAAAAACTTTGACATGCCTAACCGTGTTTCTGAAAAATAACATGCAAAATTATTATTTAAATATTGCCTTAGCAACGAATACATAGGAACTACTTACATAACATAAAAGAAATCTAAATATGAGTTTTATTCATTGATAATATCTGTGTTTTAAATACTAAATTCCGTAAAATTGCTTCAAAATAATTTAAATGTCTGGACATGTTACATCAATACTGTATAACGTCCCTTTGTCTATCATAAATTGAACATCTGTCTGAAAGTGTAATAAAACTACAATTGTGCCAAACGAAGTGTTCCTCTCACAATTTTGGAAACTTCATTCATTCCGAATGCTTTAGAAGATGTTTAAAAAAATATTACTATATAGCTGAATATAATTTTTTATGTAATATCACTATCATTTTACATCACATTATTAATTTTTAAATGACAAGCTCAAATCCTATGACTAAACTTTTCGTGTAAATATTCATGCAGTAGTCAAGCAATTTTTAGTACAATATCCATATAAACATTTATGTTTAAGAAAAAAAAGTTATTGCCTTTTCAGAAATTGCAAAGTAGAAGTAAAATTTTAAAATATGTATATACTTTTTTAATAAAATTTTAAATAAAAGGTTAAATATAAACTAGAGATAAGACAAAAATTTTGAAAAATATTTTGCTTTCAAAAACATTTAAATGCAGTTTTAAAACTCCAAATTTCCATCTATCTATTCAAGTGAAAAAGTCTAACTTTTCATGGAGAAAATAATATTTAAAAAAAATTGGTGTGTTTGAAAATAATAAAATAAGCTCCTTGCATGACTAAACAACATTAGAAAATATCTTGAAATTGCCAGCAAAGAAGCTTTTCTGCAAAATGAGGCACATATTTTTCTTGAAAGCGTGAAGTAGTTTCTACTTTCTAGAATAATGCAGTTAACTATATTTACGCTAAATGTAAAACAGCAATAACTTTCAAGGGAGGGAATAATGATGATCAAGTTTAAAGATTATGATAAGTGCATCATAACAAAAACACGCAACGCATTTCTTTAGGACATTGCAAAATGATATATATCACAATTTTTAAGAGATATTCATGACATGAATGCTAAAAATTGTGATGTATATGTATAGACTCTTAAAATTGTGATATATATAATTATGTATAATAATGTATAATTTTATGTATAATAATGCATAATGTATAGTGTAAGGAAGAAAAGGTACTTAGCTCTTTGGATGTTCATAAACGTTTTCTGGAACATGTGTCATTTGCCTCGATTTTTAAATGTATACTCTATTTACACTAGGAGATCAACCAATTAATTTATTCACTATATTGTATTTATATTTACCCTTCAAAATATCTACAAAACATGAGTTTTCTAATGAAATTGGGAGATTATTTCAAAAGTAATCCTTCCTTCTCTACTTTATTCCCTTAAAAATTCCATCGACAGTATACACATGTTTGCGTCTCTTTATATGCTTATTAAAGTATCTATTGAATTCAGTATTGAATGGTTCTTTCCTTGCAAAGTAAGTTCATTGAATTCTGTATGTAATACATTTATTTAAATAGAAATGGGCCCAATTACATGCCTTGAAACGGAATGCAACTGCGACTATCAATAGCATTAATTTGAAAATTCATTCCTTCTTAATAGCACATTTACGTTATTTTCTGCACTCTTCTAAATATGAAGGGAATCGTGATCCTTAAAATTTTAGCTAAACAAAATTTAGGTAGCATGAAAAACACGTCAACCTTCCCATGAACAAACCCTAGTTCAAAACCCTAGCTCAAAACATATTTGAGCAAAATAAGTTGAGGTATTAAATTTTTCTACTCTTCATTTTAGAAAAAGAAAGAACAAAATGAAAACAAAACACAAAGGACAGGAATTTAAACATAATTTTTGTGTAACTTCGATATTACAGAATGTCTGCTCGGAGCTTCACAACAGTATCAAGGATTAATAATGCAAAGACCCTTGAGTGTATGCAAGGTTTATTGCATTCAGATGGGATATTAATTGACGTGTATTTTAATTATTCATTACAACCACATTTACGTTCACATTCAACATTCCTTTAATAATTTTAAAGATCCTCAATATGTATTATTAGAGTTAAATAAAATAAAGGACTGTGCATTTGAATTCAAAATCTGAAAGTTACGAACATAATCAAATAAAACTTCTTTGATCTCTTTTGCGTAATAAACCACCAAATTGCGATGGCTTACGCAAAATTAGGAATTTCTAGAGAACTTGCAGACACGGACCCAGGCTTTCCCTTCTTTATGGAATGGAACGCTGAGGAGTGCGTAAGAAAACACTTATTTGTCGGCAACTGACCTCAATTCTATTTCTTCTTAATCTCAAAATATTGATCTTTGTCTTCACTTTTAAGACTAGATGTTTGTACCATGTTTAAGTTCATAGTGGTTTCATACTGGCGCCTGCTCTTGTAAAGCTCTACATGAAAATAAGTTTTTGCGAAATAAAAAGTAAAGATATATCAGAGTCTCTTTTTAAAAATAACTTAAATTTTTAAAATAATTTCCACTGACGTCACTGAAACAAACTTTTTAATGACGTCTGAGGAAAAGAAATAAATGACAGGACCTCTTAAAAGATTTAACTAATTTGATTTTAAATTGATTTTTCTATTAATTTCATTATGAGTCTCAATTTTGAGACATCATAAATAAGCAAAAGAATTCTATGTAAGAGAATTGCGAAAGAGAACTGCTTCTTCAAAGATGACTTCGTAAATGAAAAAAATATTCTATACTTTAAAATTTCTATGAGTAATAATATTGAATTGTGTAGTAAATGTTTTCTACATTTTAGTAATCTAAATATTCAAGATAAAAAGTACTGTTTTAATAAGAACTAATATTATCAAATAATTACAGTGCTTTGTATAACAAATAGAAAAAGGCATATAATAAAAGGCAGTGTTATACGTATTTTAGCTATTTAATTTTAGTGTCTTTAAGCACATATTTTTAACAATATCTGAATAGAGAAAAATTATCATAGATTACTTCTAAATACCGCATTTTTCGGACTGTAAGACGCACCTCAAATTTATGGAAGGATTTTTAGATACAATATTTTGTATTTTGTTAGATATATCAAGATATTTTCAATGTCTTATTAGAGATAAAAAAGATAAAAAAGATAAAAAATATGTATAGTAAATTTAACAAATTATATATATATTTATTATATATATACCGTGTGGTTCCCTGTTTCCCTGTTTGAAGTATCCCTGTTTTGAACGCCCTGGCGAGAAAAGCAGTGGACGTAACGTCTTCATATTTGGAGGATATACCGGGTGGCCATAATTAAACTGACAGTGCTCACAGTCTTCTGTAGCGCGATCTATTTGCGAGAATGACGCCCCATTTGGTAGGAAGATTAAACAACACGGGGGACGAAGGATTCCGCGAAAAAATAAATTAGTTCCAAAAGTCACCGCCAGGGGAATATTTGGCGCTGTGTAATAGAAAATGAACCCACGCTGTGAACCCACACCAAACAGTTACCTTTGGTGAATGTAAGGGAATTTCTGTGACTGCATGTGCTGATTTGTCATCCCAAATTCGGCAGTTCTGGGTATTCACAGTTCCATGCAGGTAAAAGTGGGCCTCGTCTCCCCATAAGATTTTCCACGGCCAAGCATCATCCACCTCCATTCTGACAAGAAAGGTGAGAGCAAAAGTCAATCGCTTATCATGGTCGGGGTACAGCAACTCCTGTACACGGCTGATCTTGTACGGATAGAAGTTGATAATCTTTCGTAAGATTTTCCATACCGTACTGTAAGGCATATCCATATTCCGAGCTAATCCACGAGCGCTAGAGGTGGCAGCAATATTGTCTGGTCCTCTGTCGACAATCGCCGTGGCAACTCCTTCGATTGTATCCTGTGGTACAGGTTTTCGTCCTCTGCCTGACTGAACCTTCAGAGAACCTGTTTTCTCAAACGTCGCAACCATTGCTTTTAGCCCATTAACTGACACAGGACCGTTACCTTTACGCATTTTTTTGTGCGTTCTAAAAGCACGAAGAGCGGCTGACGCGTTGCACTGGTTGAGGTAAAAGAATTTGACCAGTAACGCACGCTTGACTAAAGAAGGAGACATTGAACATAAACTTTCAATCTGATTGATTCGAAACGTAACACATTGCCTTTTAAAACCCAAGCAGCTGGCACTGTGCCAATGGATGTAACGTGAAATTTGAATAAAGAACCTCTTCTGCTCAGCGTACGTGATATTGCAGATCACGAAACTTTATCGGTGTTTATGTAGATTTTACGCTTTTTTAAAAGTGTTGCCATATTGCACTTGAACTAAATAAGAAAATGTGCATAAAAGGTAATTTTATTCCGTATTAATTTGCATTTGTTAACACTCTATTTTCTATTACACAGCGCCAAATATTCCCCTAGCGGTGACTTTTAGAACTAATTTATTTTTTCGCGGAATCCTTCGTCCCCCATCTTATTTAATCTTCCTACAAAATGTGGCGTCATTCTCGCAAATAGATCGCACTACAGAACACTGTGAGCACTGTCAGTTTAATTATGGCCACCCGGTACATATCAGGCCATGGGGAATTGATTGGTGGGAAAAAAACAATCAGCTCCAACAAAGACCGCAAGGTGTAAATGAGGCCTGTCGACAATAAAAAACCGAATCACCAAAGTAAGGAAAATGGGCTTCATGTGAAATCGCGCCTTACTTTGAATAAATAAAGGGGATAATGCATCTTGCACTTTACCTCTTGGGTGATGTGGAAAAAAGTGCGTCTCTTGGGTGTTGTGGAACAAACTGAGCTTTTAAGGGAAAAATAAATATTAAAGGCAAATGTAAATTATAAAACTTATTTCTAATTAAACAGTGGATCAAACAAATCTAATTAAATCTAATTAAACAGTATCTAACAAATATAATTAAGTAGTAAACTTATTCAATCCAAACGTGCGAATCACGCAACACTGTGTTATTAATTCTCAATAAAATCAGAAGTATAATCAGACGAAGGTCCGCAAGCTCAAAGTTTCTTTCTTTCTTATTGTTTGTATATCATTTCAGTAGAAACGCGCTAAGCGCAATTTGTCTAGCCAGATGAACATGAAGAGCGGGGGGTGCAGCCCAGTATTTTTTTGATGGAATGCATCAAAATTTTTATATCTATATATCTACCCGGGCATCGACGGGCAATAATGCTAGTATATATATATAATTGAAACCAAAGATTAGAAAAAAGTGATCGACTGCTCTCTTCACCAGGAGGCCAAACCGGGTCTTTCATCTCAACGGGAATCTTTCTGAGGGGGTGCAGGTCAAGCCAAGAAGCATCCGTAGGCCCCGAGATCCCCACATTGAAAACAAAAAGTCAAAAAGATTAGATAAATTGATATCACAACACAACATTGAAGACACAAAAATAGAAATTTACGAGCTCACTTACCATATATATATATATAAATATAAATATATAAATAAATAAATAAATAAATATATATATATATATATATATATATATATATATATATATATCATCAAACAAAGAAATCAATGCTCTTATCTTCAGTTTGAAAATTATTTAATTCTAATTATTTAGCGTGCTACTGGCGATGATCGCAATCCGTCAGCAACAGATGGTTATAATCTCATTATCAAATATACTTCCATCATATATCACGCGCGATAAGCGTACATCAATTAACAATATAAATTGCACGCTTGCGCAATATGATAAAGTTGCCGGTTGTTATGCACGCAAGAATGGGATCGTTTCACTTTTTAATGTCTTCATTTGCACCATATTCATCCAGAAAAATATATTAAAATAATTTTTCTTTCTCTGTTCGTGAAAGATAATTTATTTAAACCAGAATGCTATAAATAATTTATGATGAATGTGTGAATGAGATATTCTAATATCTGTGGGAGATTTTTGTTCTGGAAAACTATGAGTGCATGATGTATGGGGCACTCGTATTACTATTTTAGTATTTAAAATTGTTTTATTGGTTATTTCAAATCTGAAAATAAATGACTTACATACTATAAGAAAAACTTCTCCGTGGCCGAATGGCATGAAGTGCAGGGCTAATCAATGAAGTTCGTTCAATATTGATTACACTTTGTCAATGAGCCATAATTATGATAGAACTATGTGAAATAAACAAACAAAATCTGTTTTGAAAAACTTTTTAATGATGACAAAAGTTTCCATTTAAGGTTTTATATGATTGCTTGAAACTAACTCACATTTCAGTGCGAAATAAAAATCTATTTTAATAATTGTTGAGGGGTTAAGTACCTTTTAAAAGCTAAGAGACTCCACAAAGATCCCTATTTTCAATCATCAGTAGTTATGAAAACAATTCATTCAGGAAAATGAAAATTTTACTGCGAGTTAAACACTCTTTATTCTTAATAATTATTCTTTATATTTATTCTTTATAATTTTTTAATTCGTTAAAATTTCAACCATTGTTTTTTTCAATGTTATGTTATTGCGCGCAGACTTGCGTCCGTAAATTAATGAATATACATATATTTTTAATTTTAAAATTAAATTATATAATACATCTTTAAAATGACCCACTTTGAAATCAAAATTCTTAGTTCTTCATAGGAAAACAAATTTTGTTTTTGAAAATAATTTTAAATTAAAAAAACGTAATTTTTAGAAAAAATTGAGATCCATTTTTCTCTCAATTTTAGAAAAAATTGAGAGCCATATTTATAACGAAGAAAGAGTGTTTAACTCACAGTAAAATTTTCATATTTCTGAATAAATTATTTTAGTAACTACTGATGATTAAAAATAGCGATATGTTTGTCTCTTGGTCTTTAAAAGGTACCAGACCCCTTAAATGTTCCAGATCTATCAGCAAGAAAAAGCATTTCATTACTTATTATTAACAAAGACATACCACTTTTTTCTTTTATCTAAAGTTCTATATCCCATAAAGCTTTATAGGAATCATAAAACAAATTTTAAATAAAAAATTATATTATAATTTCATTATTTTGTCTAGAAAGAGTAAATTTTTCAATGTATTAGGAGAAAAGTTTGTTATTAAACGTTTCCCTTTTTACTACTATCAAGATAAAAATTTAACTCTAAGATCATTCACTTTAATATAAAGAACTTTTTATTTTCAAAGCATAAGATATTTTAATTTTTTTCAATTTGTTAAATAATACTCTAGAGGACATATAATAACATTTCAAATTTATCTTTGTACAACAGCACATAACTACAATGTCTGTTATGATACAATAGAATTACATTTATTAAACATACATTCTCTCTTAAAATCGTCTGTTTTATCTGTAGAAGCATCGGCAATGACTGATTGAATATAAATTACCAAACAAAAGCTTTTGATCTGAATAAAAAACAGTCTAAAATTTTGGTTTAGCTCATATTTTGAAGTTACATTGCTTACTGGCAGTCAGTGAGATGGATGGAGTTATTATATTAACCTGTATAGGCATAGTAAGACGTAAACCACTAAACACACGCTATGAAATTTTTTGCATAAAATTTTTCTCGTTAATAGATAACAGTGAAGAGAGTTTATATGCAAGGAATTGTATTAAAATTTTGTTCTAAGACGGTTTCTGTGCGGATAAAAATGCTTATACTGAATTCGCATCCAGATAAAATAAGAAACAATTCAAATGTTTACTGATACAGAAAAAAATTTACACAGGGAAAAATGAATTTGTCAGCTATTTCAAAAACTATGCAATAAATTATATTCCGAAACGTTTAGAAGAATATTTTTCCGACAGACGTGATGTCTTTCGATGGAATGAGGCCATACAACCATGAAATATCTCCTGTGAAGGTGTTAAACTTCAGCTTTGCGAACTTTTCAAGTATTTTAAAGAAACATGACACATTACAAGATACCTTCTTTACTTTTGCAGAATATAATTTATTTACTATGTACGTAGCAGTACCACGTGCACACGTTGTTTGATTATAATTTCTTACTAAAAATTATTATTTCTATACAACTGAAACATTTTTAAAACAATATGATTTTCTCGCGGAAACCAATTTTAATATACGAATAAATGCTTTTAAGAAGTAATGCAGGCCGGAACCATAAAATAGCTAAGAAATCGCAGTTTGTATGTGCTAATGTGGTCATGTTTAAGTGACTTTTGCATTAGAAAGAAAAAGTTTTTTTGCGGAAAAAGATTGTCTCTTCTAATGACAGAAATGAATAAAATTAGAGCCGTTAATTACTGAAAAGAAATAACAGACTTAACGTGGCTTATTAAAAGTGTTAGCACATTTGAGGAATGGAATTTGGAAATGAAGAACTCCTCACTCTATCGGGATAATTCAATAGGTAGAATGTTGGCTCAGGGTTCGAAACCCAGATTTAATTGTCTTGTTAAACCGGACTCAGATTCCAAACGATTAAGACCATTTGTTAGAACAATCACTAAATGGGAATCAGTAACGGAAGAATTATCATTTAACCCCTCTTCAATTTTATTCAGCATAGAGAACACATAAATCACATTATGAAAAAAATAGGATGGGTCTTATCCTCTTTGGGCACCTTCTAACGGACGAGCTTTATCGAATCAGCCCGAATGCAAGATTTACCGTTAGTCTAACTGGTCTGCAGCCTACCTGCGTCGGTATAATGCGGATTGTTGGTATGCTGGGATAGGCAGTCAGCCAAACGTTATGCATTGGACTATACTATCGTACAAAAGTGGCCTTTTAAACGGTCAGTAATAAAAGTAGCCATTGGGAACTACCTAATAGAGCCAGAATGTCTCTTTAAAATGAAAAACCTGAACTTGAAAGACGAAAGTTTTTAACCCTGGTTTTCAGATATGCATATAACAATTGTATCATTCCACGAACCAAATTTAAAGAGGATGAGTGTTCTGGAACAAATCGCTTTCATCATTAATGTGTGATGACATAGAGATTTGTTTATGTCTAATGACGTAAAACTGATAATAATATTTCTGTTGCGTTTCTGTGTGTCTTTCTTTCTTTTATTGAGTACTAAGTTTATAATTTCTTGAATATTTCGCTGTTTTGTTTGCATTGAGTTGCATTGAGGGCACTACGGTTAAACTTTGCTACACGAGGGCTAATTTGACCGGGATCTGTATAGCCGACTTCGAACGGCTACGTACATCCATACTGTAAGGACTTTGCTTTAAATTTAAGACTGCTAGCCTTTTTGTATTTAATGCTTTAATTGCATTTCTCGACTAAATACAGGCTATATACAATATATATATATATATAAAAATTAAGTTCTTGGGTTCACGGCATCGGCGTAGGAATGTCAGACTTGAGTTGTCGCTACGCTCATTAAAGTTTATCTAGGCCCGACAGTATATCCTTGTCTCACTCCAGCGTCACTCTGAATAATTTAGTCTCTGACTTTTCGCAACGAATCCACGTTCGGCGACTTTATATAACACTGCTGAACGTTCTCGAAATGTCTGGAAAACGCCGCCTTTCTTTATTCAGTAATTGTTCCCAGACGACTAGACGCCACCCATCGGCAACTTCTTTTTTGTAGCTGACGAACTGTCCTGTGAACTGTCGGTAGCACTTACGGTCATTATGTCTCCAAGACTGTCTGTTTCCAGCCGTCTAAATCAATTATGTACACAAACCGCGCGTTGGTTGGTACGCACAAAATATTAGCTATTGTACGGGAGTCGTTACAATACCAATAGCTGGATTCGATCCAGCATAATTACAATAGCCTAGTATCATAATACCAGTTCTCCCCCATTCTGCCATAGTCTGGTCATAGTATTGAATATTTTGACATATGCAGAATAATATTTCCAGAGTAAAATTTTTATTTCCAATATGCCAATAGCTGGATTCGAGCCCACAGACTCTGGTACCGTAATACCAGTGCTCTACCCATTCGGCCATAGTCTGGTCTTAGAGAGTATTGACTATTTTGACATATGCAGAGTAATATTTCCAGAGTAACATTTTTCATTTCCAGTATCTCAATAGCTGTATTTGAGCCCACAGACTCTGGTACCGTAATGCCAGTGCTCTACCCATTCGGCCATAGTCTGTCACAGAGAGTATTGAATATTTTGACGTATGCAGGGTAATTTTTCTTTTTATATGCAGAGTAATATATGCAGAGACATATTTCTTTATTTTGTAAATTATTGCTGTCTATAAAAATATGAAAATCATTGTTTTGGTACCATTAGATAAATTATTACCTCAGACAAGAAATGGTTTTAAAGTCGAGATGAGTGAGTAGTTTAGCAAGACAGTTAAGTCAATGTTATTTTATTCAAAACAAAAGATATTGTAAAAGCCTGAACAGCATATTACCCGAACCCTAAAAATAGCAAGAACGTTGAATAAAATATCGAACGTTAACAAACGTAATAGACATCCTTTCCCACTTTGCAAAAACAATCTTGCTGACAAATAACTGCGTTAAAATATTTCTATTTATAGCCTCCTCACAATGAAAAGAAAATTCATGTTATTTGTTTTCGGAAACATAAAACTGCTTTCTTATTGCATTACAAGTTCGATTCGCTCTCTTGCCAAAGATAGATTGCCATAAAGTAGAGGCAATCTTCGGGGGATGTAGAGGGTATTGACACTCGTTCGTCTTGAAAAGTTTATTGCCCACTTTAGCTCGTCTCTGTATTCTTGGCAACGACGTGTCCGTCAATGTATGAAACACAATTCTGGTATTCTCTCGTTTATCTTCGTCTGGATATTTGTTTGATATTAATATTTTAAAAATTTTCATCTTTTGTTATGTGATGACATTGAGTGATTTTTGTAAGTAGAAATGTTATAGCATATTCTAAACGGAATTATTTTTTATGGTATGGTGTTAATTGAGTTTTACGAAAGTATAACTGTTTTGCAGCAATAGAAAGTTTTATTAATCCATTAATTATTAATTGTTGTTCAGAGTTTTATTAATATTGAAACAGTAGGACGGTCAAGGGTCAAAAGATTTGAGGTATCAATATGTTTTCCTTATGCTAAACAAAATTGAAGTTGATTAAAATATGTATGATTTCTAATTTTCTAAGTTTTCATCTTTTGTTATGTGATGATATTGAGCGAATTTCATAACTAGAATTTATGCAGTATGTTCAAAATGTACAAAACTTCTACGGTATGGTGTTAATTCAGTTTGACGGAAGTATAACTGCTTTGCATCAACAGAAAGTTTTATTAATCCATTAATTAAATATTGTTGTTAAGAATTTTATTAATATTGAAACAAAAGGACGGACAATGGTCAAGAAATTTGACGCATCAATACGTTTTCTTTATGCTAAAAAATGAAGTTGATTAAAATATGTATGATTTTAATTTTTAAAAATTTATCTTTTGCTATGTGATGACATTGAGCGAGTTTCATAACTAGAATTGATGCAGTATGTTCGAAACAAACAAAACTTCTAGGGTATGGTGTTAATTCAGTTTGATGGAAGTAGAAATGTTTTGCACCATTAGAAAGTTTTATTAAACCATTAACTATATATTGTTGTTAAGAGCTATATTAATATTGAAACAAAAGGACGGACAAAGGTCATTTGTGTTGAATAATCAATATATATATGCTAAACAAAATTGAGGTTAATTAAAATATGTATGATGTTAACTTTTTTTTATTTTCGATTTTTGTTATGTGATCACATTGAGCGATTTTTATGGTTAGAATTGATGCAGCATATTTGAAATGGAGAAAACTTTAACGGATCGAGTTAATTCAGTTTGACGAAAATATAATTGTTTTGCACAAATAGAAAGTTTTATTAATCCATTAATTATATATTGTTGTAAAGAGTTTTATTAATATTGAGACAAAAGGACGGACAATGGTCAAATGATTTGAGGTATAAACATGTTTTCCTTATGCTAAACAAAATTGAAGTTGATTAAAATATGTATATGAGCCAAATGTCATACGTTGCACTGGTCCCAAATTTGTTGTATTCGAATGGACTGTAGACTAATAAATTATTTCAAAACCATTGTCGACCATACGACACACGAATTAATAACAATTTTATTTACTTAAATGAATTATCTACAATACTAATGTATGAACAAAATCAATACATGAAACATCGACCATACGATGTGCGAGCGTAACAAACTTTTTTTTGCAACAAGCGATTTCAAAACAAATTCTAATATCTTTTAGTTTACGATGCCAACATAAGAAATAAAAACTATGATACCTATATTTGTATTCTTTCAAGAGCACGTTTGGCGATTGCCAACATAGCCATTGGCGTCAACAATATGTATAATTCTAATTTTTTAAAAATTTTTATCTTTTGTTACGTGATGATATTGAAGGATTTTTGTAATTAGAATTGTTATAGAATATTCAAAACGGAAAATATTTTTATGGTATGGTGTTAATTGAGTTTGACGGAAGTATAACTGTTTTGTACCAATAGAAAGTTTTATTATTCCCTTAATTTATTTTTGTTAAGAGTTTTTTTTAATATTGAAACAAAAGGAAGGACAAATGTCAATTGATTTGAAGTATCAATATATTTTCCTTATGCTAAACAAAATTGAATTCGATTAAAATATGTATGATTTAAATTTTTTTAAATTTTCATTTTTGTTATGTGAGAACAATTAGCGAGTTTTATAACCAGAATAGATGCAGCGTATTCGAAACGGAGAAAACAACGGTATGATGTTAATTCAGTTTGACGGAAGCATAACTGTTTTGCACCAGTAAAAGGTTTTATTAACTCATTAATTATATATTGTTGTTAAGGCTTTTATTAACATTGAAAGAAAACGACGAACAATGGTCAAAGCATTTGAGGTATCAGTATATTTTCCCTATGCTAAACAAAATTGAAATTGATTAAAATATGTAGGATTTAAAATTTTTTTTTTTCATTTTCATCTTCTGTTATGTGATGACATTAACCGAGTTTTATAACTAGAATTGATGCAGCATATTTGAAATTGAGAAAACTTTTACGGTATGGTGTTAATTCAGTTTGACGGCAATAGAAAGTTTTTATCAATCCATTAGTTATATATTGTTGTTAAGACTTTTATTAATATTGAAACAATAGGACGGTAAAGGAACAAAATATTTGAGGTATCAATATGTTTTCTTTATGCTAAACAAAATTGAAGTTGATTAAAATACGAATAATTATAATTTTTAAAAAAAATTCATTTTTTTTGTGATGACATTGAGTGAGATTTCTAACTAGAATTGATGCAGCATATTCGAAATGGAGAAAACTTCTACGGAATGGTGTTAATTCAGTTTGAAGGAAGTATAACTGTTTTGCTCCAACAGAAAGTTTTATTAATTCATTAATTATATATTGTTAAGAGTTTTAATAATATTGAAACAAAAGGACGGACAATGATCAAGAAATTTGAATCATCAATGCGTTTTCTTTATGCTAAAAAAAGGAAGTTGAGTAAAATATGTTTGATGTTAATTTTTATTTTTTATTTTCATCTCTTTGTTATATGATGACATTTAGCTAGTTTTATAACTAGCATTAATACAGCATATTCGAAACGGAGAAAATTTCTACGGTATGGTGTTAATTCAGTTTGACGGAAGTATAACTGTTTTGCACCAATAGAACGTTTCCTTAACCCATTAATTATATACTGTTGTTAAGAGTTTTATTAATATTGAAACAAAAGGACGGACAATGGCCAAGAAAGTTGAAGCATCAATAAGTTTTCTTTATGGTAAAATATTTAGTTGATTAAAATATATTTGCTGTTAATTTTTTATTTTTTATTTTCATCTTTTTGTTTTATGATGACATTGAGCGAGTTTTATAACTAGCATTAATACAGCATATTTGAAACGGAGAAAACTTCTACGGTATAGTGTTAATTCAGTTTGACTGAAGTATAATGGTTTTGCACAAAAAGAAATTTTATTAATCCTTTAATTATATAACGTTGCTCAGAATATTATTAATACTGAAAGAACATGACCAACGATGGTCAAGAGATTTGATGTATAAATATGCATTCCTTATGCTAAAAAATAAATGTTTAGCGTTAAACTTAATGCAAAACCACCTCCCCTCTGAAATGGCATGAAAGTCCAAATGAAAAGCTTAGCTATCACTTAAAAGTTGTTATAAATTAAGGCAAATTGCAATAAATGTTTGTCCTAAACATGACAATAGGCATTTCTTCGCTACCCCTTATTACCCTCACTCAAGTACGAGAAGTTTTATTCACCCCCACCAAAATTTTTTGCGAGTTTCAAACCAACAGCGAAACCAGTATCGCGGGCGAAATAATAGAAGCTCACGGCGTTTCAATGAAATTAGTGCACTTAAAGTAAAAAAATATGCAAGCACCTTACGTGCACTGGCAAGTTGATTCACGTGATATGGTTCAAACTGTTGAAACTGTGTGGTCAAATGTATTAACTTGTCCGAACAGTAATCATTATTCTGAGAATAGTGAAAGTCGGGGTATTTATGAGGCTTATAATGAAAGTGAGCCTAGCTGGATTAATGCGGTAATTCCAGTACAAATTTCTGAAAGTAGTGCCGATACTAATGCTAGTGGTTTAGAAAATAAACCATCCGGAACTTCTATTAATGCTCACACATCTGTTAATGAAGGAAATTTAGTAGATGACGAAGTATGTGTTACGGAAGTTAGTGAATACTTATTAGTTGACGATAATAAACATGCTTTACAAGATAGTAGGAACTCACTAGGTAATAATTGTTATCCTTTCATGTTTCCAGCCGAATGAGGATGCTTTAGACCAGGTTGATAATATGGTCTTAAATAAAGTACATGAAAACCAGACCGAGAATCAGGATGAAAAGTTGACACAGAGTTATACTGTAAGTAGTTCAGCTGATGTTTCGGAAGTTGCAGAAGTAGTTAGCATTAAAACGCACGAATACGAAAAGCTTAATCTTCCTCAAACTGAAGCAGTATTAAAGAATTTAACTGATAACGATTCTGATGTCGCAAGTTTCAAAGAGACTTTTTTGTCAAAAGAGGATAAAACTAAGGTTAGGGGTGATAAAAAACGAGAAAAAACGCCTTTAGGTTCCAGCATTAAAACTGCTAATACTGAAGTAATCAAGTCGGTAAACAATAGGTCGTATAAGCACAAATACGAAAAGCAGAGTCAGGTTGTTGAACATGAAACAAGCAGCGAACCAATTTGTAAACGTATCATAAATGCCGATATAAAGCCAGTAACTAAACACGTTGGCGCGGCGTATAAGTTTGAAAAAATAGAATCTGCATTAAAATTTAATACCAATACAAGCAAAAGTACGAAGAAAAGTAAAGTGTGCACTACAAAAACTTCAAAGGATGAATGTGTCGCTGATAAGGTACACAAGGTTATCAAAAGTAATGATGACAATTCTAATGGTCCTTTGCATAAGTACAGGAAGCGGAATATATCAGCCGCCCAGCAAGGTTGGCCTCCTCCCAAGAGACCTCCTGTCCATCGTCAAGCCGGATCAGCACCTCAGGACCAACGCCCTGATGCACGAAGGATGCCCACACGGTCAACGAATCCCTTTGCTAGGACTGAGACCATCAAGAGAGGTTCCACGGAATGGACAGACTGGTGCAAAGAAGTTGCTGCATTCAGGAGAAACAAGTCTTGTATCAGCTTTCTTATTCTATCTCCCACCCTTCAATAAAATCGATCCAAACTGGTTTGAAATTCCCCAGTCTATATGCTGTGAAAAAAAAAATTGAGAGGAAAGGGGTCAGCCACTGAAAAAAAAAGGCATACTGTTGTTTTATAAATTTTTGAAGGGGACATGTAGTGAATAGAAAAAAAAATACATACTAACTTCAGATAACAATTAACTAACTAATGTACTAACTTCACAAAACATAACACATGTGCATTATGAATTGTGGGAGAGCAGCTACAAACAGTCAAGAAATGTCATGCTGTGCAATTGTGTTGACACTTTTAACTAAAATAGATTTTTTAGGGCGCAGTTGGCCAGACCAGTATCCGAAACTCTGCAAATCCACTGTTTAATGGTGTCACCTGGACCCTTCGGGGTTAGTTTTGTAAAATGGGAGAGGCGTTTTCCCCCCACACAACGTGTGGAAGATTTTTTTGGCTTTGCCACCCATTATGTAAAAAGTCAGACCAGCACGCGTTTTCAATTAGTTAACTGAAGCCGTTCAGACCTCAGTTACCTAATTTTTTTTTTCGAGGGAGGCTAGTGTAAGGTATACATAAGATTTGATTCGCAAGAATCAAACTTTTGAGTGAATAAATTAAAGAAGCTGCTTGAGAAATGCTAATTTTGGCATACGCGCTTGGTATAAATACCAAGCAGCTTGATTAAGTAAAGAGGTTGTTAAAGTTTATAGATAAGCGAGAGGGAGCTACGAGGTAAGCAGCTCCAGGTGCTATCCTGCGCTAGTGCTTAGGGGGCCCAAAGTTTACGTGGCAGAACTGCTGGTTTGACTCTCTGCTGGTTTGTGAGTTATGCAAAGTGTATTTCTATTGAATGCTAATATATATTCCGTACAAGTAGTACGTATGCTTATTGCTGTTAAAGCAAATTCTATATGTGCAACTCATTCAATAAACATTGTTTCATGTATAAACTGTGTTTGTATCAAATTCAAATAGAGTGCCACTTAGTATAATATACTCTACAAAAAATCTTAAAATAATATATAACACATTACATGATAATTTTTTTGTTTCTTACCAGTTCCCATTAATTCACTTTCCGGTCATTATTCACGACAATTTTATTCGCAAAAATCTTACGAATCCCTGAAATAGGTACATAAACAGAAATAAAAGTCGGTTCATTTTACAAAGGGAATAGACTGGGTTATTTAAGTCTATTGTGTACTAACCCTATTGTATTTGCTCACCTCAATGCTGATCTATGGAGTGTGTTTACTATTTACAGCTACATAAATGCTGATAATCCAATAAAAATGGTATTTTCAGATAGCCTGGACTTTTCCGCACCTTGCAATAGGATTCATTTTATAAATTTTGTCCAAAGGTATTTAGGAGTGTTTAAAAGACACTATACAAGATTTTTTCACCGAATAAGTTAAATTTGAAAATATTTGCATCTTTAAAAAAAAAAACGAAAAGTACCCCAAGATGTAAAATTT
Source organism: Dolomedes plantarius (assembly GCA_907164885.2). NCBI lineage: Eukaryota > Metazoa > Arthropoda > Arachnida > Araneae > Dolomedidae > Dolomedes > Dolomedes plantarius. Next base: position 115,088,928 of record OU015498.1, on the reverse strand, counting down.
CCTTCTCTATTTAGGAGTACAATTTAAAAAAAAATCTTTAAATTCAAGCCGGCAATCCTTGGTCACATTTTCTCCATAGGTTACCATGGAGGTGTGTGAATTCAATAGGGTTAGTTGATTCAAGAAGATTTCTGTCCGGGCAACCGAGACACTGCATAAATCCAAGAAGCAAACCAAAGGAAATAATTACATGATAAAAATAACTTTTTATATACCATGTTTTTAAATTTTCTGTTGAATCATATAAACTTGATAATTCTATGTATTAATAAATACTTTAAAAAATTTTTTTTAATGAATTATCCTATCAACTAGAAAATGAAGTTAATTGGAAGTTAACTTGCGTTTAATTTTTCGTTCCGGCGGAGAGATGACTGCATCAGTCTACAAAACAAAATTAATTGAAAATGAATTCAATACTGCTTAAAGAGGGCTAAAAGTATGAAAAGAATGCATTGTCATCGTGTTCTGAGCTATTCTAAAAGTTTCAAATGTCTAGCTAGTCGGTAAGTTAGTTAAAAATCGATTGCAAGATTTGTACCGGACAGACAAACACACACACATACAAACAGACAAACAAGAATAAACAAGTTAATAAAAACATGGTAAAAAATAGAATGTCGTCATTAGAACGGCGACTAAACTAAATTGAGTTTAAATTTTTTCTATGCATTTCCTATCAGGAAAGGTTTTGTAAAAACCTTAAAAATCAACTTATTATATATTTTTCTATGGCTTATCTGTTTTCGTTATTAGATTCGCCTTTTTAGTAATGCTGAAACTTTTATGCTGATCATTTATTAGAAAATATATCTCTTGAAGTTCGGTCCCAAAATCATAATAGTATATACGATTCGAATCTTTCTATAAATTAAATTATTTTTGTGTATTATTGCAACAACGCTTTGAAATACGTAATAAAGTTGAATGAATTTTTGTATCAAAAGCATCATTTCTTCTTATGTGGCTCTCCATTCAAATATAAAAGGAATTTACTGCAGACATTCTCAAAACGTTTACCAGAGAGAATAAAAGCTTTCGTATTTTTAGAAACTTGACAAACCCTTAGCACAGAAAAAATGATTTTTTTTCGTTTTTGCTTACTAATGAAATTATACTTTTTCTTTATTTGCAATGCACAGCTTCTTTCAGAATTTTCCAGTTTGTTTGGAATAAGGAATCGGCGTAAATAAAATTACTTTTTTTCCCCTGAATGACTCTGTTATTTCCTGACCCTGTTATTTCCTTTAAGGGAAACAACTTGAATAACCTCGAGAATCAAGTCAGTGAACTTCTGCCTTCCGGACCGATGCTTATTCTATGTTACTCCTAAGCCATGTCAAAACACTTTCAAATTAACATTGTAATATCTTATCAGAAGCAAAAACATTACGCATATTCTAAAATAGGTCAAAATTTCCTTTATGTGTTATAATCTAATTCTGAAAATTGCTGATTTTCGTACAATTATGTTCGTATCTTTTCGAAATGTCCTCAAAATGGATCTGAATATTTATTTGTAATCTTAAACACATATAAATGTAAAAAGAAAATCACCTGATCTGAAATAGCCTGAAAGTACTAAACCAAGTGAATATACAGGGTGGTCATAAAAAAAAAATTTGCCAATATATGGACCTCTAGCGGCTGTTCCGTTCCACCTATCGAGATGAGATTTTAGAAATAGTTATTCAGAGGTATGAGCTCAGAATTCTGTGAATGGCAACCAAGTGACGCTCACGGTTACGGTTATAAGTACAGATACTCGAAATTTTCGAATGGCAACGCCCACTTTTTCCCGTCGCAAAATGCTCAGTGCATGCGAAAACCCTAATAAACTACAGAAAACAGCTCTGCGAAGGGCCTGCGATGACACCGATGTGGAAAATACGTAATCCAAATAAAAGTTTTCTTTTGTCCGATCTGTGTTGTCAGTGATTGGTGTCTTGTCTCTGTCATATGCAAATTTCCTCCGTGCGCCCCGATCGTGTTTTAGTTGGTCGTTCGCAGAGCTGTTTTTTTTTGAAGGCATAACGCGCCCATTTTTTGTGATACACGTACCGTTCAACGCTTTTTAGGGTTTTGCATGCGCTGAGTATTTTGCGACGGGAAAAAGTGCACGTTACTGTTCGAAAATTTTGAGTTTCTGTACCTATAACCGTAACCGTAATAGCCACTTTCTTGCTGTTCACAGAATTCCGAGCTCATACCTCTGAATAACTGTATCTAAAATCTCATCTTGATCGGTAGAACGGAACAGCCGCTAAAGGTAAATATATCGGCAAAGTTTTTTCATGACCACCCTGTATATTGAGATGAAATATATACTAGATTTACTGTTAAATACATAAGGCGCTCAGTTTGAACTTCCAAGGCTGAAATGGCCTATTTCTGTAAAAGGATAGTGCATTTTGCTGATAACCGCAGAAACGAAGTCACCTTTCTCACAAATATTTGATGTGAATATAATAAACCTCAAAACTAGAAACAAGAAACAAGAAGCGAGAAAACAACGAGAGAAGAAAACATCAACACAAGAAAAACGAGGTGAGAACCGGAAAACAACCATCGAAATTCAATAAATATTTCAAAAATAAATATGGGAAAAATAGTTTACAGTTGACTTTCTACTTGAAGGAATATAAGGAGTGGAGTTGCTGCGATTTTCCAAAGTATCAGAGTTACTAGTTTTAAATAGATATTCAAAATATACCAGCTCAGCTGCAAAAATATAAATATTTTTCAGATTCTGTGCACTTCACCTAATTTTTATTGAATGTAATCATATTTTTTCACATCAACATATGTATTCGCTTGGTCTTCACATCGTGGGTATGAATTTCATTAGTAGAAAAAAAAATTCTTAGTATTAGACGGGTTATCATTATTTAATATTTCACACATATATCATTTTTTTTTACGTATTCAATTATCAAGATGTGTGTTTTTAAGTACATATGGGAGTGCGACGCACAAAAGTCGGATAGGGTCTGAACTACAGACGGAATACATTCAATCTCTCTTATGTTTTGATGTCATATTCTCTATTTGATGAAATTATTACTTAATCGATAACCATATATTGATTTAAGATAGTATTTTTAAACATACTTCATGACATAATACGTCTTTTTTGTTTTTAATCCATTTTCTTTATAATAAACTTTCCAATACGATTTATACTTTCCAATACTAAACTTTCCAATAACTATAAATAAACATTCCAATTACGATTTCGGGCAAATTTTCTTCTCAAAGCCTCCCATAGACTTAACTCCGCACCTATGACTAAAGAAGTGAAGTAATCATCTTCAAACCGCAAGTGAGCTTCAACCAGTCACAGAATTTGTCAGCATAGAAATGGCTAAGGGGACATTGGACTTTCACACCTAACTTTTTTGTTTTGAATGGATTTGCTTGAAATTTGAATATGTGATTAGTGCTATAGATATGTAAAGGTGGTTAAAATTTAATGATGAAATACTAATAATTTATGAATTATGAATTAATAATTATATCAATAATTGGCCTAATTAAAAATGTCCCATGCGCATTTCTAATTATCGTATTCCTTTGAAATTTAAGTTTTATATACTTAACTGTATATAAAATAAAACTTATTGAAAAAAATTATGCTTCGTAGCCCAGAATTTCTAAATTTTGTACTTGAAAAGATGATTTATAGGAATTTTGCCTAATAAAAAAGGTGTTTTCACTATTATTATTTTTTTTTCTCTCTATGTTATTAATGAATGCTTATAACAAGCAATAAGTTTCATTGTTAGTTCTATAAGGTATCCTGTAAATAAAAATTACCATATTATATGCACATGGGTCATTTTCAATTAGGCCAATTATTAATATAATTATTAAATCATAATTCATAAATTATTAATATTTCATCATTAAATTTTGACCATTTTTACATACCTATGGTACTAATCACATATTCAAATGTCAAGTAAATCCATTCAAAATAAAAAAAGTTAGGTTTGAAAGTCCACAGTCCCCTTAACGTTGAAAGAAATTTCAGTGAGGCAGGAGCACCGGATAAATATCATCGTTGCTAGTGGAAAATCAAAGAAGAATCAATATCTGCATTGATACAGGTATTTGACTTTGAATAGTAAACTAGATAAAGAATTACTTATTATTTAAAGTTAGATTTCATTTATAAATGTTATTTACGTGCAGTAATCGTGTGTAGTTCAATGGTTTTAGTTTTATCTTCTATATATATAAAACAGTTCCGCAACTGACTGACTGACTGAGTGATTGACTGACTAACAGATAACGCACAAGTCAAACCGCTGGACCTAAACGGTTGAAATTTTGCATGGCGATTCTTCTTATAGTGTAGGCGTGCACCAAGAAAGATTTTTGAAAAATTCTTCTTAGATTTTTTAGAATTAAAATTTTTAAGCTGTTTTTGTAACTTTTGCATGTAAAATAATGATCTGAAGGTTATAAAATTTATATCACGAGAAAGATCATAAAAATTCCTTTCAAATGAAATCTTTTTTGAATCTATACCTTCATTTTCTGATTTTTGGTGAATTTTTAAAGATTGATTTTTAGAATTTAATTTATTAAATGCTGATCACGTGATTTCTTTTCTTTTCGTGATACTTTAAACTAATTTTACGGCCCGTGCATAACAACGAAATACACAAAAAAATATTTGTTTTTTTCTTACTAATGTGGCAGACGATTGGACATTATCCAAAGAGATATTAAAATACACTAACAGAAATATTACTCAAATTGTACTATATTAACTGTTCTATATTCTTTAGTATGATCTATTAGATTTAATTTGAATATTTTCTTCTACACTATTTTATCTATAAAAATATCCGTTACGATTTATATATATATATATATATATATATATATTTTTACATCAATTGCATAGATTGACCGATGTATTTAATTTGAATGTACTCCGTAGCGAAGTACATTCAAGCATCTCCGCTTCAAGTAGAAGACATAGTTTTTAATTTTATATCTTTACCAGTATACAGGTGCACAATGACTCAGAGCGACGAATCAACTTCCTATGTGGTACTTTGAGTTTATAATTTCAGTGCTTACTATACAAAGCATTTGGAAGTCAGCAAGAATTTGTCTGGTAAAAACAAAGATCCTTCACGTAAAAATAGTTCATATATATTATTCAATGTTTTTGAATATATATTTTTGCTGTCTTTCTAAATGCTTCGTATTCAGTTACAGAAATTTCAATATTTTGCCCCGAACGCTAGAATAATAACATATGTCTACTTGTACTTCAGACAAAAGGTAATCATTCATAAAACATCAGTCTCTCAATAGGCTGCGAAATAAAAGTTTTTGTTTGGTATGACAATCAATAACATCTCGTGCTATATTTCTTCTCTCTTTCTTAGCTTTATTTGGGGTAAAGAATCGTTCCGGTACATTGTCATCAGCTTTTAAGAATAAGAAAGGGGACTTCGCAAGTTGTTTCTTTTCATTCTTGACGCAGCGTTGAATAAGATTTTCGTTGGGGGAAAGTGAAACCACCAATTACTTTTTCAAGTAACAAAGACAAGCGGCATCTTTCCAAATGGATTCTCTCTGTCCTTATAAATGTGTATGCTGCAATGTGTCATGCCTCCGAGTTTTTCCCAAAACTCAATATTTCTTTGTCGACAACTCCATTCTGTGCAAAGTCAATTTGTGACAGTACAAGAAACTCCCTTTTTTTTGCCTTTACGGTTTAAAAATGTAGACGTAAGGTTGTTTGTATATAATAATAATTTCATTCAAATCTCTTAGACCTCTGAATCACCCTTCCGCTATCTCTTTGCTCTGTAATGAGAGAGTTTGGGTTAGAAGAATGCGATAAGGAATTGAATATTTCACGAGATAAATATGATATTTCAAAATGTATCTGTGTTCAGACATTCATGTATTTTTTAAACAGCCTGATACGCTTCTATAGATTACGGCATATAAATCGATGGAATTCAGTTTGTACTGTTTAAAAATCGAATACTTGAACTGTTAATATTGATGTCATTTCTTTTATTCTTCTTAACTAGATTTAAAATTGAACCACTATTCTTCGGTCTTATCTTGATTCATGAGAGTGGAGATGGGCCATTAAAAAGAATACTTATTCTTTTAGGTTTTACATATCTCATATTAAAAATAATTTAATATGTGTTCCTAAGAAATATGACCCCATAAAGATATTGTAAGATTAAGACTTAACATTCTTACTGCCAAGGCTAACTAAAATTAGAAATATAATTATTTATTTATCTTTGCTCTTTTGTAAAACGTTTTAAATTTTGCTTCCTGGCAATTCTAATTTAACGCAATTTTAAAACATCCCGGAATCAATCTATCCGCTCTCTACATTTTACAAAACACTGTGTTAATAAAGGAACTTGCATACAATACTTTTAGAAAATTACACTCAAATTCCTTTTATGTAAAAATACTATATAACTAACAATTAAAAACAGAGCTTTCCGAGTATTATTTAACGTATGAATAGCAGAAATCTAGCGTCATAAGGAAGGGAATATGGGTAACAGATAAGAAGAACGATGGATATTAGAAATATATACGATGGTTACTTGTAAGTGACCTTAAAACTATTTGTGACGCATTGAATGTTTTTGAAGTAAATATGATTTGCAATACAGATTGTTTACTTTGCAGAAAAAATAATTACCATATTTTTCGGACCATTAGGTATCTTTTTAAATAAAAAAATCGACTTAAAATTGGGATGCGTCTTATAGTCCGAAGGTAACATTAAAATAAAATTAATATTTTACTATATATATTTTATATACTAGGGGCTTCGCCCCTATGTTCGCTTTTCTACTGGGCCTTCGGCCCCTAATAAGGCTTACTCGTAAAAAGGCTTAAAAGAGAAAATTTTACTCGCAAAAGGCTCCTAATAAGGCTTACTCGTAAAAAAATATTTGTTATTGCAATGTGATATTAACGTGACCGACTACGTTGAAAACATCGATTTCCGACAATTGGTCGAATTTTTTTTTAATTTGTGTTTCTTATATTTTGGTCCTTCCTCTTTCCAAAACTGTTTTTCTTTCTTCTCTACGTTATTTTGAAGAAATTTTATGGCCATTATAAAACATATCGTTTGATTAAAAATAAACCGGAAGTAGAATTTCGTAACCGCAAGTTGTCCTAAAATTGCAATAATTTGCTCATTTTCAGCACTTAAATTTAGTTTTTTTCTAATTTCTAGTTTCAATAATGTTTTTCTAACATCCTTAATACATTTTGGCAGTTATATTATTAGTTTATATTTGAAAAACTGGCAAGAATTCAATTCTTGTGATTTCTTGTTTACATCGTCACGCTGATATTATACTCCCTTTGCTTTTGCTTTTTTCTAATATAAAATACTGTTTTTTGAAGAGACACGTCTTATAGTAGCAAAATTAAAAAATCAATGCTGTAGTAAAAACGGATAAAAGAATATAATATAAACTGAAAGCAAGAAATAATGAATATAATATAAACTGAATATAATGTATTATAATAGGAATATAATATAAACTGAATTTGATTTTAGTTTCTTTTACATTACTTTTATATCTTTCCTCGGTTAAGGCTAATAACGAGATACATAGGGGTGATTTTCGGACAATGTAACAGCTTCCATCTATTTACTGTTGTCACCCTTATGCGAAGGGATTTTCGTCACTGTTGAATTATCAGCTTTAAAATTCAATTAAAAATCGAAATTTTAAGATAAAGACTTGAAATGAGATTTATATGAATAAGAAAGCTTTCAGCTTCCAGATGATGTAAATATTTCTTTGTAAGATAAAAACTCGAGGGGCATCGATATTACATCCACATATGGGACGATATTTCTTGAAAAACTGTGTTTCATTTTTTGATGAAACTAAATTATTTTTAAACAAATTAGGTCTAGGTTGCAAGAGTGAAAATGTCTGTAGTCTTAGATTGTAAAAAGATCAAAATTCTACGATCCTTTTTTGGCGAGTTATCGTAATCTGAAGATGAAAAGTAAATACTTTCCCACAAAACATAAAATTAAAAAAACTTAAAGTCCAATGAAGATAAGACATGTCTTACTTTGGTCCCCCCATTTTTCTGCATCCATTGGTATCACTCTCGACCCCATACCCCCAGTGGTTTCGGAGGAAATAGCGTGATAAGCTTTTGACAGCGGCAGCAGCGGGAGTTACTTTTTTTTTAGAATAGCAAGATTTATTATATACATTATTTAATATATATATATATATATATATATATATATATATATATATATATATATATATATATATATATATATATATATATATATATATATATATATATATATATATATATATATATATATATATATATATATATATATATATATATATATATATATATATATATATATATATATATATATATATATATATATATATATATATATATATATATATATTATGTATTATATTAATTATATATATATTTATTATGTTTATTAAGTAAGAAATTGAAAATATCTTTATATACCTAACAAAGTACAAAATATTCTTTACTAAAAATCCTTCCATAAATTTGAGCTGCGTTTTATCACTCGAAAAATACGGTAATTATAAAAAACTTTACTATACAGCAAGTTGATTTTAACTTTAGATTACAGTTGTGAAATTCCCTGTTTCCGTTACCTCAGTTTTTGGTAACGTATATACTAAAACAACGAACTCACCATTAACTAGATGCGACGAGGTTTTATACACTAAGCTCTATTCATTACAAAAATAAGGTACATAATTTCCGTACTCATTGCTAGCAGGCAAAGGGGAAAATTATCGCGCATCTTAATCCCGGTAGCTATATTACCCTGCCAGAATTCAGCCACGCCACTGCTTGTGCAATTCGCCTCTATAGCCTTTTTTGTCTTGACTTTAATTCCAAACGCCTTCGGTGATCTTGGAAATTCCCCGTTGCTGTACTCGAACTGCACGGCAAAACTGATCGTCACTTCTTCAATTTTTTTTTTCATTCGAAGCTCACCTTCGTCCGGCTTTGCCTCGTGGCGTTCTCTCCTCTGACTATCACGCATGTACGCTATCCACGGGGTTTCCCATCTGGAAGAAAAGCGCCGCTCATTTGCAATCGCACTTGTTTCTTCTTCAAAAGTCGATTTATTTAAACCAGAGGGGATCGGATGGGGTTAAATTTGGATTCAATACCTCACACAGTGTATCTGATACTTAAGATATGTCAGTGCATCCATAAGTTTCCCTAACAAGGATTCGCTACTATCCCAGAAAGTATGTTTGATTCTTTCATTACCGTCAGCCGTGTGTGCTATGGGGTGGTAAAGAATTTTCATTTAGCAATGTAAATGGAAATGACTCCAAAGTGTCAGATGGCTTTTATTTACTCAGTGCTAATTTGCTGTTTCGCGTGCGAGAATAACAGGAAATATATTTGTTTCAAAACAACAGAACATTCCTAACTATGACACCTCCACTGAATGAAAAGTAAAAAATGCATAGATAGTTTTTTCGAGAGCATGATAACAATTTCACTTAACATAATGATGAATATACAAAAAAAAAATAAACTCGTTGCAGGCAAAACTGGAATCCTGATAAGTAAATGAGTAATAAATATGCAATAAGGTACAGTATTAAGCATTTAGATGTGCGATATTTGTGTTTGAGGCCGCTAGCGTTACATTTCCTCGTGCATAATATATGATGCGTTAGCACTTTAAGCATCAACTGAAATCCTGTTTATTGATTTTCAAGAGTTAAACAGCAACATTACGGTCACTAAACTGGGATTTTTGGCATGGTTTCAAAGTGAGAGTGACATTAGATCAACTCCCTGATTTGACCTTTGTTAAACTATCCTAACTTAATACATACATGGAGAATGAAAACAGTACTATGCCATTTGTTTCGTTTATACCAAATCTTGTATTTATTTGGAACGAAAGGAGCAAAACAATGGCCTAGGGAACACTTTTAGCCCAGATCAAATGCACTGTAGATTGACACTCAATTTAAACCATAGTACAACATATCCGAGAAAACTGATTTATCGCAAGCGAGTACATATGACCGAGTATGCTGACGGGTTTATATCTAATGTATCCAGTAAATTGTATGTGCATCTTTTCTGTTAACAATTTATACATTAAGATTCATATCTAAATGAATATATACGATATATTTGATGCTGATTATATGTACTAAATTTATTATATAATATTTCCTTAATTTGGCTAAATTTGAAGTACAATATAAAAAAAAAATCACGATTTCACGAAAAGCCTTTTATAGTTCACGTATGTTCCGCCCAAATGGTGTAGTGGTTAGCATTTGAGTACTTCCACGCAGTGTACTTGGGTTCAAATCCCGAAGAAGGCTTGGTCGTTACCGTGTCGTCAACCTCATAGAGATCAATACTGGCTCACCTATTGGGAGCACACATAATAAAGTAGCCAGTAAATCGCAGTGAAAAACAATGGGAGAATCTCTGAAGACAAGGTGCCTCCGCATTTGACAAAAGCTAAAAACAAATAGTTCAGGTGTGTAGGAAAAATTACCCCTGGTACTAAAGATACATAATTTTCAAATGCGCTAACAAATTATGTTTTTGCCGAATAAAAGCAGTTCTATACAATTATGTTTGCATAATACAAGCATTTCCTTTTATGTAGAGCACATAAAGAAAAGAAAATGGGCCGGAAATGCTATTTTGTAGAGTTAAAATGCACTGTACTCAAAAAGTCGAAAATAACCTTTGTATAACCCATCGGAGTAAACAAGGTGGATCACAAGCGACGACCGTAACCTGTATACACGGATTTTTTTCCACTCCTTAAGCAAATGATGGCCGTTAAACATCTAATGTCTTCTAAGAAAAACATTTTAGCGATAAATTATTTTCTGATGACATCTTACAACATTTTGATCATATCTGATTGATATCCATATACATTTAAATGTTCGATGATATTTACTTTTAAGCATTTTAGTTTCCTTGTTTCATTAACAAAATCAGAGGTAAAATAATTAAATCAGAACTCAAAAACATTTTTAAAAATTTTTTTCAGGATTGTCAGAAATTTGAAAGAAAAATTTCTTCGAGTACTAAGGCTCTATTACTTTAAATTCAAAAAATATTTTATCAAGAAAATTATTTTCACATAGCAGAAAAGTGTGCTTGTTGAACAACACCATTTTGCCTCTAACTACACAAAGTCATTAGCCTGCTTCTTGGAATGAGCCTTTATTTGGTTTATTAAATTTAATCGTTATTTTTTATCTAGTGGAAATAACATTTATCAGTAACTCTAAGTTTTGTTTCATTCTTTCTGCGCTATTAAATAACATAATGTTTGACCGTAGAAAAAAAGTTTTTTTAATACTTCTCGAGAACTACGATTTTGGCTAAGCAGGATAAATAAACTTCTATCTCCATCTTTAAAAGTAATGGCATTTCCATTAGTTTAAAAACAAGGAAATATGTCCATAAAATTATGGATTTAGTCCTAACATTTTAATACATGCAATTATTCTCATTTATCATAGCATAAATTACTCTCTTTATATAATATTTTTCTTTTGATGATCAGTCAGTGGTTTCAAAGAATAGCTGACAGAACTTTGATACAGAGTTTAAAGTGACAGTCATGCCATAGAAATGTAAGTAGCAGAGTGAGAAACTAAGACTGAGTTTCGGTTGAGAATAGAGATTTAATAACATAAAATAACATAACAAAGTATAACATAACAGAGATAACTTATCTGTTTGCAGATACACCAAACTGGCGTTGTAACAGGGAAAAAACAGCGAAGGGTAGAAGGGACGAACTTCAATACAATGCGGCTAGCTTTTATAGTAATTGCCATCCAATCAATTACTGAGCCACATATATTTGAATATGATTCATGACATTTCCGCATATGCGGGAATGATTCACTTATAAATCTCTGAATATTTTACAGAGTATAAAATTTAATAAAAAAAAAGATGACGTACTGTCTTTACGATTGTAGTTAGCAAAGTGCTGGAGATTAAAATAATTAGGGATTTAATCTTTAAAACCCAACATTTTCTACAGTAGACTAAATGCTCCTTTTTTATATAGAAGGTTTGAGAATTTTAGTACATTAATTTTGAACTAAAAATAAATTTGTTTAAGTCAGTTACAACAAAGCTTCTGTTATGAAAAATTCCGTAGTGTTTTCTCTTCCCCTGATACGTTATAAAAATACTTATCGTTACAATTGTCACATGAGGAGACTAATGGGAAGTATTGAAGACTTAAAATACCTGTTTATAAGTACTACCTATTCTCTTAGGTTAAATGCTGAAGCATTAGTAAATGTGTTACCTCCCCCCCCACGCATATATATATATATATATATATATATATATATATATATATATATATATATATATATATATATATATATATATATATATATACTCAGATTTTAATAAAAAGTTTTCCATACGTAGCTCTGTTCTTTGTAAATATATACGCATTAAGCTTAAAATTAAAATACTGTCATATTCTGATGACATTTGACAATGATTATGCACGGGTATAGCTTTTCAAATCCATTCGATAATTTGATGCCAAGTGTAGCAAGTTTGAAAGCTCTCCAATCCATTTTCAATAGCTCTTAAAAAAATAGAATTTCGTAAAATTCCCCAAAGATTTCTGAAACTTTTTTCTACCATAAAATATGTACAAACAGTTCACAATTTAATTTGATATAAGCGTTCAAAAGGAAACATTCAGTGGCATTTATAATAAAAAACTCCTCAACTTGTAATCCAATTCAGACAAGTTGTGCGTATCTGTTACTGAGAAAGTGTAAGACTGTTTTAGGTAAACCGAGTATGAGAGTTCAGATATTGAGGTACGAGGAGGTGAAGGGAAAGTTAGTATTTGATAGCATAGTTTGTACAATGCAGATTGAGTTCTGTACTGATTCTTCTTAATTCGACTGCCCGTGTAAGAAGATTGCTATCGAAAACTAATCTAAGGATTTTCAGCATTTTTGTAAATAGTTGTCCAAGTCGGACTACCCTGTAACTTCATAATCAGCAAACAAGTGAACTTCCAAATGTAATGCAATGATAAAAATCAGTTCAAACAATAGCACTTTTTTATCTAAAATTCGTAGCCTCCAACTTAAAACACACGACCCTAATATTGACCTGAAAATTCTCATTCAGTCGTAATATATGCAAGTTATACATATATTAACAGTTAAAATTAATTAGAATAGAAACTATAAAAAATACCTGTTCGAGATTTTATAATCACACCAAAAGTGTTATTAATTAAATTAATTTTTATTCCTCTGTTAAACGCCGAAAGGTGCTTCAAATTTATAATTTTTCTTTCCCTTTTTAAAGTCTCCAAGACATCGCCGTATCATTTTTTTTCTTCCTGTCTTCGACGTCATCAAGACATTGTAATATTACCTGTTTTATTTTAAAGTATGGTGAATTTAAAAAAGGGGAAACTCGCAATTATATCAAAATGTTAACAATTGTATCTTAGAGTGCATAATCTATAAAACAGCCATGTCTTGAATGGCAGTGGAAAAAATCAAAGAAATATGTTTACGAAAGTTTGGAAATCAGGGAAACATATTAGGTAGCTATTAACAGTAACTTACCATCAAGAAATTATATACTGACACTTTTCAGAGTCGGTGCACATAACCATTACAGGATTGTTGTCTCTGGTGATAAAATTTATAATGAATATGAAATGTCAACAAGCTCCTTGTCTATGTTATACACGTCTTGCAATTTAGTTCAAAATCTATTGATTCAAGTTTTAAGGAAGGAAAGAAGGATCTAACCTATCACTGCAAACTTAAGTCTGATCAGAACGTTCATTCATATACCATCGGTTGCAGATGTTCAGTTTCGCGTGAGTAAAAATAACATTGACTGTTTATTAAAATTGTGTCGCAATAGTACCCACCAGTTTTGCAGGCCATTTTATCATAAGGGCACCATATAGGCGGGCCAGCATTACCCCTATAAAGGGACGACACAAACGGAGGCATTTTTGTGGCGCGACTCCGGGATTCGTTCCAAGCACCCTCAGCACCGAAAGTCAGCGCGTCGTACCACAAGACCACCACAGGCCCTTGACTTCTAACATTGTGAGTTGCATTCTCCCGTAAGAGAACATCTTTAAGGTTCATACTAAGTCTGTATCTTTCAAGTTGACAAATGAAGAATTTAGTCAAGGGCCAGTGAAGTTATTTCTTTTTCTCGTTATTGAAGTTGAAGATGTTATAAAAGAGGAATGCGTAGCATCATATGCTGTAAAGGATTTTACAAACGTTTTCTATAAAGTTATTTACCAATGCCCTGTATTCCAGATAAGGAACAATTCAGGGTATCATTAAATATTTTTTCCCTTTCCTTAGGTATGTTTATAACGAAGAAAGTACAGAGAATGATATGAAATTCCAATATGAAATTATATTCCGATAGTTAATATAAATCTAATTCAAATACTCACATTTATGTCTTTGATAGTGTTGATAACTGGTAATGATTGATTACTCCCAAATACAACGTACTGTCATTACAAATATCTGATACGTCAACTATTACCTCTCCTACTCTGCTGCTGTCAGAAAAATGAAAAGTATTATGGGTAATCCAGATTTATATCACAATGTTGTTCATTAACTCGATTTAGCATTTATGAATATGTTCTATATATATTTACACACACACACACACACATACAGATATATATATATATATATATATATATATATATAACAGATTGAAAAAGGTCTTTGGAAAAGTTAAAAATTTACGCATTAAAACAATAAAAAACTGAAGATGTCTTATTAAATACTTGCATATTAAGGCACAGATCAAACTTGAATATGTAAGAAGAACAATCTGTCAATATTGGAACTGCTAACCAACATGCGAACACAACAGTCGAAATAAGGAGACCAATGATTTGCCTTTTTCACCGCCCACATGGTGTAGTTGTTAGCGATCTGAGCTGCCCCGCAGTGGGCTTGGGTACAAATCCCGAAATCTAATTCGTATTTTTGAACTTTATTTTTAAAACATTTCAACAATTCTTAAGCAACAACACACTGATGCTTTGAAAACGGATTCATTCTATGCGGGAAGTAATTTTCTTTTAGTCTCTTCTTTCTTTCTTTGGGAGAAGATGATCAATGTTCTCTCAGAAAATGAGTAACAATGTAAATGTTGTTTTTATGAAAGCATTATTCAGCAACTTGGAAACTTTTACAGATCAATATGGAAAAAAATTTGATTCATAAAACAAAATTTAATAACAGTTATATGTCACATAATGGCTTTATGGATATCACTACTGAATGAGAAATAAATGTATTGGATACAGAATCTGATATGCTATACTATATATTTGTTTATGATATGTTAATATGTGACATCTAACTCTAATTTAATAACATTTATATGTCCCATAATTGCTTTATAGATATCACTACTAATTGAGAAATAAAGGTATAGGATACATAATGTGATATGCTGTACTATATATTTATTTATGATATGTTTCGTATAAATATTAAACCACAAACTTTTGTTACGTAAATCTTTTTATAGCTTCTTTTATAATGATAAAATTGTAACATAACATTTGAATTCCTCACTTTAATGTTAAGGATACAATACATCACTACCATACAACATTTAAATTTATTTTCAAATGTATTGTTCTCGAGCTTATCATTATGATGTTGCAAAGCCACCTACAGATTTAATGAAAACGAGGTAATTACACAACGCATTCGTAATTTATATCTACGCGTAGTACCAAAATTATAATAATTTTCTATAATTTGTGTCATGAAGATATCGCTTTCAGGATAATTTGTTAACCGGGCTTCACCCATCGAGAGATTCGGGTTCACAGTAACAGTATTTATTAAATTAATTTCACTGAGTATATGCTTTGCCACAAACAACACATTCTGATTCAGATTCATTTAAGGAAACTTTTGGTTGTACAACATATTAAATACGTTCAAGAATTATCCGGTGTTATAAGCAAATAGAATAGCAACAAAGTGTCATTCTTGAGTAGATATTACGTTAAGTTCATGCTGAAACTGAATTATTACATAATAGTTGGAAGTACAGCATATAGTTTTGCCTCTTATTTACGCAATTTCTAAAGTTTGCTCTCGTAGTATTGTCTTTTATAGCTTATTTTCGAATTTATCGTTACAAACTCGTAATCATAATACTTCAGAAAGTAATTTTGTTTGTGTGGCATTGTTCTAAAATTTATGTCCAAATCCTATTAGTAGACATGAAAAAAAAACATGTTTTTGCTAATAAGCAGTGTACACACACATGTATATATATATATATATATATATATATATATATATGTATGTGATGACCCGAATGGTCATATCTTGAAGAAAAACAGACGAGGCCGAAATTAAATGCAATTCCAAATCATAAGTACAACTGAAGTTTATTCCATGAAAACAGCAACATGTTACTCGCATCGAAGCCAACCCGCGTCTATCGTAAGAGCGCCAAAATACAATTAGCTCAGAGAGGTTCCCAGATTTAGTGGAGGAAGTTAGTATGGGGAAAGGAGAGGCGTTTTCGCCAAAGAGTAGAAAAATGGGTCATTATAGGTTGTTATTAATATTATCACACACTCACACACACACACACACACACACACACACACACACACATATATATATATATATATATATATATATATATATATATATATATATATATATATGTGTGTGTGTGTGTGTGTGTGTGTGTGTGTATCGCAACTCTGCTAGAAGAGTATTGCAATTCCGAAATTATTGATTTTGAGATAATTGCACCATAATACTCTATAAGAAGTGCTTCTCATACTCGAATAATATTATAAGCCTAGTTCCAACACAATCTCCTAGATGGCGCTAATTACCCTCTTCCACAACTAGAAGGGGAAACTTACTCATGCGCGAAGAATGAAAGTAAAAGTTTTGTCAGTGCCTAATGTTGTTGTATTAAAATGTTTCTGTAGTAAAAATGTTCATTAAATTTTATTTGGAAAATAAATACTTTTATTTGAAAATTAAATTTTTTTCCAACCTGCTGTTCATGTTATCAATATTTTATCTTTGTATTGTGAAAAGTTTAGATAGATTGTGCATTAGCGTAGAGATATGACAGCATTCCCTCAAGCATTTCAGTCCATTTTAATAAAATGAGGTTACTAAAAGAGGGTTAAATCTTGTAATTAATATATATATATATATATATATATATATATATATATATATATAAATCAGTGCCTTAAAACATTTAATTTAATCGTCAAATGTATCGTTCTCAAGGTTATTATTATGATTTTGTAAAGCCCCCTACAGATTTAATGAAAACGAGGCAATTACCCAACGCAATCATAATTTATATCTACCCGTAGTACCAAAATCATAATAAATCGATAATGTGTGTCATGAAGATATAGCTTTCAGAATAATTTGTTAAACTTGCTTCACCCATTGATAGATTCGGGTTTATAGTAACAGTATTCATTAAATTAACTTCGCTGTACACATGTTTTGCCCACAGACAACATTACGATGTAGATTAATTTAAGGAAACTTTTCGTGACACAACTTATTAAATACATTCAAGAACTATTCGGTGTTACTAAGTAAACAAAATAGTAACAAAGTGTTATACTTGAGCAGAAATGTCGTTAAGTTCATGTTGAAATTGAAGCCTTACATAATAGTTTTTAATATATTTTAAATATAGCATACAGTTCTATATGCTATTTAAGTTATTTCCCCAGTTTGAGCTCTTGGTATTGCCTTTTTTTTTTAAGCTTCTTTTCAAATTTATCGTTGCATACTCGTAACCACAATATTTCGGAAAACAGTTTTTTTTTGGTGTGTGTGATTTTCTTGTTATGGGATATTGGGATTCACTTGCTTTTATAATGGAGTAACCGTTGTGATGAATTTATATATTTTTTACGCCCAAAGTCCGAAGTCTGGTCAATTCGCAAAATGGTTGGGTACTTCTAGTATTGACTTCTAGTATTGACCAAGTCTTTTGGCCAAAGACCGAAATAAACGAGAATTTACGACTACTTCGGGGTTAAGCCGGCCAATTCTCGATGCGTCTGACACTCAATGACCAGTTTACGAATTACCCCCAAAAAGTGTCTTTTCTCTTTGATTTTGAAGTGATTTCTAATACTATAACGAATTACCCCAAAAAAGTGTCTTTTCTCTTTGATTTTGAAGTGATTTCTAATGATTTCTAATACTCTGCAATAAGGCTTAAATATCATTTCTGTCCCTGTAATATATATCTATATATATATATATATATATATGAATGTGTGACTATTTAATTTTATATGTGTAAGAAGAGAATTAAGCTGAATCTTCCCAAGGAATACACGCTAAAAGTTGTATAAATGAATGGACCGAAAAATCTGTTTATTTAAAATATATCGCTTTATATAAAAGCCAATTTAGAGAGTTATAGATTTTCAATATCGATTTCTATGTATTTTTCTACACATTTTGTATTTCTGTGTGATATATTAATAAATGTATAAATATCTTCATCCAAATAAGGCGTGGGATTGATATAGGTTTATAAAAAGAAAATAATAAAAGGCCTAACACTTATTTCAGCCATTCGTCTTGATTTATTCTAAGTGGTCCTGCTTTCTATTTGAATTGAAAATAAATAAAAAAATATTTATGAAAATAAGTAACTGAATTGTAAAGATATAATAAATGACGTAAAGGTGTATCTTTAAGTACCTAAATTTTTTTGCATTAATGTTCCTATAGATGCTAATGCTGGGAGTTATAGATTTTTAATGTCTATTACTATGTTAGTATTTCTATAAAATAAATAAATGTCTACTATAATAAATCTATAATGATGCATAGGAACCCTTGGGAAACTGCGTAATCCATTGTATTTCTGTGTGATTTATTAATAAATATATAAATATTTTCATCCCATTAAGATGTGGGGATTGATATAGGTTTATAAAAAGAAAATAATAGAAGGCCTAACACGTATTTCAGCTGTTTGCCTTGATTGATTGTAAGCGGCCCTGCAGGCCTGATAGAATTCAGAAACGAATGACCTCTTCACTGTGGTGATTCATCATTCTTTATTGGGTCAATGTTGGATAAATGGGAGAGTGACAGGAAAAGGTTTCAGATTTCTCCACGAAAAAGATTCTTTTTAACATAATATTCTTCATGGCAGTCCATTTCTTTCACGTACACTTAAGGCTACAGACGAATAATGAGTCGGTCCCCAATATGGAAATCAGCAGTTCAGTCTGATGCCAATTGAAGGCTAACAATTCAAAAAAATTAATCTGTATAATCGGGGTGAAAAAATTCTGTAGCTTTTAAGGTATCCGACCACGCTTAAAGCGTATATTTTGATGAAAATTCCGAATATTCTTTTTCATTCCTGCATCTTAAAGAACGTGGATTTTAGTTTCTAATTTTGTACGATCACTAGATATGAAATTAGAGTGTTTTAAGAAAATCAGTAGCTAGGAATTTCAGCACAATAAAAAACTGTAAACACGTGTACTGAAGAACTTATTTTAACGTAGGATTACGTTCCTCCATAACGGTCCTTGGTAAAGCAAAATCTATGACGCTAAAACCGTGTACGCTAAAACCGTAATCGCGAGTTATAAATCAAGAGTGGCAGAGTAGACATATGTAACTTATTTTTCTAACCATCAACCTATTCTGCATAGGGTTATCACTCATCCTTCTCTTCATATGTAGGAATTGTACTGTAAAAAATAAGAGGTAAGCAATGATAAGTAATCCTACGTTAATAACCGGCGGTAGTTTCGTTAAAAGAGACTACCTGAAATTTTATTTTTTAAATCAAAAATATATATAAGTATTGTGATAACTCAAAATATAATCATGATATGTCTGTAACATTTTTCAGGCATTTTTTAATCATGCTAAGAATGTAATGAACTACACATTAGGTTCTAAGTATATTATTTGTTGATTTTTAGCTGTATTTCTAAAAAGATTTATGAAAAATGACTAAAATTTCACATGTAATTGATTATAATGACCTGTATTTTTTACAATTCAAGTTATTGATTATTTTTTAGTTCATGACACTCAAGAGAGTCTTATATATATATATTGCTCATTTGCTTCAACAACGTCATAACTCGAAAATCATGCTTTTTGAGTTAATAACACAGGGACAATTGCAATGATGTGAACTTTAACTTCAAATGCATCGCCTGAAAAATCGTGGTTTTGGAGTTATGACATTGTTGCAGCAAATGAGCGATATGTTAAAAATAAATTAATGCTACATGCATAATTTTTTTTTTAGAGCCGCTTATTTAAAAATTCGCCCAATTTCAACCAAAACTCTCCAATTTTGTAAAATGTTGCATTCTTATGGGCTATTTAAAAATTATTTTCCTGTTTTTTTGCTTTATTCACTTGAAAAATACAAAAGTTTTCACGGGTAAAGTTTTTCAAAAAAAAATTTTTCAAATATTGTCGGCTACCATACCTTTCAGTAAAAAATAAAAATAAAAATAAAAATAAAAATTCTGTGTGATCATTTGTTTGATAAACTCGTGACTTTAATATGTGGTTGGTATAATTATCCTACATAGAATAAAAGTGGTTTTGCAGCGTTGGAGAAATTCAAAAGCGGTTTAAAACCGCCATACCCAATCAGTATTTTTTGGCATGCAGCATTATTTCTTTATATGAAATGCGAATGAGTTCTTCTTTAAAACGTAGACGAAGTAGCGTTGATTTCCAGCAGTTGTTTTTTCCTCTCTCCCTATTTGGACGTTTATTGACTACCCTCATAATGCAAACTTCTTTTGATATTTCGGGTTCAGAATTCATTTTTGTATCTATAAACCTCTATATAACCCAATGCAGAAATAAATAATTCATACAGAAAAAAACAATTTAAATTCGGCCAGCAAAAGAAATCAATTTTTCGTATAATAGAATAAGATTCCGCTGAAAGGAATACATTTCCATGAATCTAGCCAACCGTAACAAATAAAATGCTGTTTAGTTAGAGAATGACATGAATAAAACGTACAATATTACCCAATCCTATAAAAATTGTAGGTAAATTGTTCAGTTAAAAATTTTATTCTGCCAAAACCATTTCACCTCGAAAATTATTGAAAACCAGCGTTCATCATGCTATCACTTTGATCAGATACACACTGTATTATACATCCCAAAATAATTACTAATTGTGAAAATAACATTAAAGGTTATAAATAATTAAAAAATCAATTAAAACTATGTAAACGCATGTGTTTGTTTAAAATTTAAGCATTTCCATACTTTTACATCACTGAAACTCCTTTTGTATATTTTTTTAGTGGCAGTAATCTTTTCCAAAAATTTCGATATTTAAAAAAATATAGTAAAATGCGTGATTTTTTCATTTATTCATGTATTTATTACTTTTGATGCAAATGGTATGCGAAAGACAAAAATTATAATTTCGATACTTTAAACTCCTTAAGTCAATCTTTTCACTAAAATAAATGGATCCTTCTCAGTGATATTTTTTCAGATTTAATATATACACTGCTGGCCACCCAAATTGCAACACCAAGAAAGACAAGAGATATAGCAACAAAATTTATTTTGTAGATAACATGTTGACCAAATATCAAATGATTAAATTTATAGACTTCTGTGAAGTGTGGTTCCTGCCAAAATCAGTAGCCAGAGCAGCCGCCATTGTTGGAGATCACCGCTGCCACACGCCTCGGCATTGATTCAAAGAGACTTTGGATGAGTTCTTGGGGTACACCAGACCAAGCAGCTTCCACACGTTGCCAAAGTTGATCTGCTGTGGCAGCTGGGGATGGAATCTGGGTCAATCGTAGAGCAATCATGGACCACATGTTTTCTATCGGCGAAAGATCCGGAGAGCGAGGCGGCCAGGGAAGCAATTCAATCTGGCGATTGACGAAGAACCGTTGGACAATGCGTGCCACGTGTGGTCGCGCATTATCCTGTTGAAATATGGCTGTGGGCAAGCCCTGAAGATAAGGAAGGACAACTGGCTCCAACACCTCGGAGATGTAGCGCTGGCTCTTTAAAGTACCGGCAATGCGTACTAAAGGTGTGCGAGAGTGATATTCAATACCGCTCCATACCATAATACCCGGTGCAGGACCAGTGTGGCGGTGCATAACGCAGCTGTTCAGCACCCTCTCTTCACGGTGTCTCCAGACTCGAATGCGACCATCGTGGTGTTGCAGACAGAAGCGTGACTCGTCAGTAAAGACAATTTCATTCCATTCTGCCGTCCACATCCTTCTGTCATCGCACCATTGACGGCGGAGACGTCTGTGGTTCTGCGTCAAGTGTAGACAAAGCAATGGACGTCTTGCGGACAGACCACTCTGCTGTAAATGGCGTCGAATGGTACGCGCAGTCACTGGATGATGCGTTACAGACTGCATGTTCTGTGCTATGGTTCGTGATGTGACTGAGCGATCCGTCCCTGCCATGCGCACAATTTGCCTGTCATCACGTGAAGTGGTGCGCTGAAGTGGATGCGATAGACCACGTCCGGTCCGTCGTACCCTCCTGCATCCAACGATCACATATCCGCATTACAGTTGTTTGGTTTCGTCCAACACGACTACCGATTTCCCTGAAAGATAATCCACAATCTCGGAAGGCCACTATCCTTACTCTGTCGAACTCGGATACTTGATTAAAAGATGATCGATGTTTTCGACGAGGCATAATTGATCGTTTTTTGAAAAAACCACAAGAAAAACACAATTGCCGAACTTGAAATCGTCGAAATCTCCAAGCCTTAAATAGCGCTTTGAAGTAGCGCCACAGGCGCGCGTGATGTGCGTCTTCGCTGAAATTCTAATCATTTGCATATCTCACCTCCGCTAATGCATGTTGTAAATTTCATGTTATTTGCATGTTTCCTTCAGGGTGTTGCATTTACAGTGGCCAGCAGTGTATATATATATATATATATATATATACAGTGGAATCTCGATCGATCGTTTTCGGAATCTTCGTTTTCTCCTATGTGTACTTTATTTCACTCAGTCCCGACGAACATATTGCATTGTTATGTCCCCGGATCTATCATTTTCCAGCATTTATCGTTCAGTTCAGTCGGTCCCTTGAAAAACGATAGATCGAGATTCCACTGTATATATATATATATATATATATATATATATATATATATATATATATATATATATATATATATATATATATATATATATATATATATGTATATATATATAAAGATTTCTCTACAGCGACTTGCATATTAATGTTCAAAATGTCCTAAAATTAATTAATGAAACTGTCGTATGGCCTTAACATGAGTTAAATTCAATTTTGAAAAGAAGTGTAGAAAATTTGCTGCTTAGAAAAAGATCCAATTATGCAGCCCTACAGAAAAATAATTTGCTGATGGGATATATTTTGTCTGCATAGTAAAAACCTTTAAGTAGAATCAGATATTACCTTACGATGGGTCCCTGCTCATTATGGCATTCCTGGCAATGAAGTTGTCGGCACATTAACCAAATGATACTGAAACATGGACCCGATCCCTCCTTCTGCCTGTTCTCTTTCCAACTGCATTAGCAGGACGCAGAGGGAGACTGAAGCAAACTGGTGCGGTTCATGGAGGAACACTGGTAGCCAGATCCATCATTTTAATTTCCTGAAAGAACCTAATAACCTTCTGTATTTTGAGAAGGTTCCCAGACAGACTGCCACTTTCTTTGCCAAAGCTAGAATTGGCCATATTCTCACTATGTCCTACTTGCACCGCTTCCTCCTTGCAAATACTGATACTTGTCCAGTATGCTCCAAAGATCGTGAGACTCTGGATCATATTCTACTTTTCTGTACCGGAAAGAATTGTTTTAATAATGTACGGACTGGTCTCAGTGACTATCAAGCTATTTTTACACTATTTTATAAGTAAACATTTACGTTACGTTAGGTTGAAATCTGCCGTAATACATAATGTAAGGGAATTCACCAAAATTAATTTTTATAATTAATAGTTTTTATTATCCGTATATCTGCCTTTATTATTTGAGTAAAATAATTACAAGATAAAAAGAAATTTTTATACACCATGTTTTTAAATTTTCTGTTGAATCATATAAACTTGACAATTTTATGTATTAATAAATACTTTTTAAAAATGTTTTTGATGAATTATCACATCAACTTGAAAGAAAATGAAGTTAATTGGAAGGTAACTTGTATTTAACTGTTCCTTCTCGTTCCGGCCAATAGATGGCTGCATCAGTATACAAAACAAAATTAACTGAAAATAACTGAAAATTAATTTAATTCTGCTTAAAGATGGCTAAAAAGTATTAAAAAAATGCATTGTCATCGTGTTCTGAGCTATTCTGAAAGTTTCAAATGTCTAGCTAGTCGGGAAGTTAGTTAAAAATCGATTGCAATATTTGCACTTGACAAACACACACACAAACAAACAAGAAAGCAAATTAATAAAAACATGGTAAAAATATAAATTAAATAATTCAGCAGAGCAAGACAATTTGTATCAGTAAGAATGCAGTCAAATACAAACAGAAGTCACGGACTTAGGACTCAACGCACCATAAGGCAAGATTCAGCAGCAGTAACGGAACTAAACAAAATATCGAGGTAACCGACTGGTCTCGTCATCAGGAGGCCTAACCAAATCAATTACCTCAAGGGGGAACTTTTTGAATAGGATGCAGGTCTAACAAAATGACATCCCAAGGCTCCGAGATCCCCATTGAGACAGATAGTCAAATCAAATGAAAGTACACACACGGACATCTTGCACTTAGGACTCAACGCAACATAAAGGCAAGTACACATACAATCCTATAGAACACAAACGAAAAGACAGATATATAAAAAGACATAAATGCAAACAAGCGCACTTACCCTAATACAGTGAGAAACGGTAATAGTCAAACAGCAGCCAAGTTATACCCTAGGAGTTAAGTCACTGCAGAAAAACCACAGCGCCACACCCTATTGAAGTTTTTAAACCACAAAAATTTAAAGAAAGTGTGAAAACAGAAAACACCTATCTTAAAAGTACTTAAAATATACCCGAGTCCAAATGCCATTTCTTTAAAACTTTTAAATTGCCGAAATTATTAGGGAAATTGTTTTTACGTAGGTTTTCCTCGAAAATGCTACACGCCTCCAAAAAATCGTCAGCGTTATTAAAAAAAATTTCAACGCTAGGGTAAGTTTTCAGTTAATTTGTTCGGCAGTCTATGCCCTCTTTATAAGTTTTAGTTCGTTTAGAATTGTTTACATTGTTGTATTTATTATTTGAGGTGTTTTTTATCTTCTGTTTTTCTGAAAAATGAGGATTACAGCCTGAGTTATTAAAAACTAATATTCCGTGATACATATCTAATGAAAATCTAAATAAATATCAATGAAAAAACAAGTGACATTGAAGCGGTAGTGGTTATAAACTCTCAGTGATTTCTGAGATTTTTTTCTGATTTTTACAACTAACACTTTCACTCTTATCACATGCATTAAAGGCGATTAGTAATGAGAATTAGTCAAATACTCATTCCAATTCGATGAGAAACATATTTTAACTTTCAAATTAATATAAAAAAATAAATACCTTGAATTTATCGATTAAACTAGTGATTTTTTTTAATTATGCTTGTTAATGGTTATGAGTTTCTATATTTGTTCAAAATAAATTTTAGGATTTTTATTGACTTTATGTCTTGAATGAATTGCTCTGGGTATGAGGTTTATCCATGCATGAATATGATAGTTATAACCGGAGTTTAAGGACTGTAGGGGTTAGGTCAACCACATTTCTCACGAAAAATTCAAAACTGTTAATTTTATGTATGACTTGTGGGAAACAATATGTGCTAAACAACGAGCTGAAAGGGCAAAGAACAACTGTGCTCCTCTATAGGGGCACATATATACAATAGAGGGCAGACTACCCACTATTTGTACTTCTAAATTAATTTCAATTTTTAGAATTCGGCCTCGATTACGTAATATCAAATTTACAGTAACTTAACGTTTTACTTTTCTTCGCCGAGTGCAATACAGGTGTAATAATAATTGCATTTTTTTACACACAATTTCTTTTCTTTTCACTAAAGAGGGGTGGAACATGAAGTATTTGCGAATTGCAACACTTGCAAAAATTGAAGGAATAGAAACGAAACTAATACCTAAACAAAAACATAATTATGAACATAACAAAGTTTTAAAATCAATAAAAATTTATATAAATATGTTTACATTAAAGCAAAGTCCATTTAAGCCGTGAAATCTATAGTTAACTCAAAATAAGACATTAAAATTGATATTATCAAACAAAATAATTAATAATAAACATAATAATTAATTTTAGTTAATAAAAAAATGTAAATTGTTAACTGAAAAAATATTTCAAAGCGTGTTTATACTTTCTTCTCTAAAAAACTCTCCACTGGTGGTCGTTTTGAAAGTTTTTTTTCCTGGCAAACATTTTAGCCTTACAGAGAAAATACAAAATCTTCTATTACTCATTTCGTTAAATATTTGACATTATAAGAAAGCAGCAAGGTGATAGAGCATGGTTTCATATATACACATAGACTTTGAGTGCCATTCAAGCAAAATTTTTCACGATATGTGTCAATTGTTTGGCAACATTGTGCAAACACATAGCGTCTCTGTCTGTCGACAGTGATAGATAGCCCCTCTCGGAAGAGCAATTATTCTTGCGTCAGGACATCCCTTCTTATTGTAGCAGAGATTTTATATCTAGAGCAGTCATTTCTCCTACAATGTGGAGCACTTTCCATTGTCTGAGGACAGAAAAATGCAACCCCCTGGCAGATTTTTCCGACTTTTTTCGTGTTTTTGCATTTTTTGTTGCAGATGGGTACGTGTTTTCCATATCAAATTATCATTGATTTTTCCTGTTTTTTAGTGGTATTTTGAACTGCTGGCTCTTTGAAAAACATGTCCCTTTTCTCAGTTTTAGAACTATAATAGTTTCTTGTTTTTGAGCCTGTAGTTGGTATTTAGAAATGTAAAAATATTCTTACAGCTTTACTGAATGATTATAAAGCGTTTGGATTTATAAAATTCGACAAATATATACACTTTAAATTTCAATTGAACCGAGTGAAAAGGTAGCGAATTAAATTCCTCCAAGATATAGAGATATGGTGTTAAAACTTTAATTCCCTCTCCCCCTTACCTATTATAATTTATATATACACACACACACACACACACACACACACACACACACACACATATATATATATATATATATATATATATATATATATATATATATATATATATATATATATATATATATATATATCTGTGGCTTGGTACAAGAAGTGCCTAAGTCAGTTTTCTCCAAGATGACTTTGTTGGCTTATGTGTCTTTGAAAAAATATTATTTTCAATGTAAGAAGCACCCAAGTCTGACCAACGCTTTAAAAGTGTTTTCTAAACCATTGCACATACTTGAGTACTTATTACATTGAAAATAATACCTTTTAAAAGAGACATAAGCCAGCAAAGTTATCTTGGAGAAAACTGACTTAGGCACTTCTTGTACCAAGCCACAGATATATATATATATATATATATATATATATATATATATATATATATATATATATATATATATATATATATATATATATCTGCAATACACCATTACAATCCTTATCAGTTAATTGCTTCGATTTGGTACTCCCTCTTTGTGCCGTTCGACACTTCTTTCACCAATATCCCCTATTTCAAAACCCTAAACACAGCGGGTGTCACTTTATTTTACACAAAATACATATAACTTTAGTGTATTACACAAAATACAAAATTTTTCTTATTAAAATTCATTCTCTCACATAATCAAGATCAAATATCTCCCTTCTACGATCCGTAATTATGCGATCAGTGTCCGTTAAAAAGTAGGTAAATTGATTATTAAAATGTTTATATCATCCGTTAATCTTCAACGTGTTTTAAAATGTAAGCCATATTTTCGGACATTAGGCAGTAGTAAATTTCAAACTGTCAAGTTCAATTTAATTGTTTGCAAATGATATACAATATCCAAAAGCTTTTTTCACTGTGTAATAGTAACTAAGGAATAAATTTGACATCTTACTTTTAATAAATCGTCTATTTAATGCGAGCTTACAAACTATGCCCCGCGCCATAGGATTTAAAAAGATAAGATTTTACAAATAATGGATTACAACTAATGACTCTTGGGGTAAATCCGTGGGACTAAAAAATATACTTAACGGTATAAATAATACCCCCACTTGCGTCTTCTTTAAATATAAGATATATCAATTAACATTAATAAATGGATAAATGGGTTTAATAAATGGATACCTCGACAATTTCAGCATAATATTTGTTTTTAAAAAGATTTTGAAAAGCATAAAAAAACGGAGGTAAAGTCATGATTAATGAGCTATAAGCATATTCCTTTTCAGGTATCTTCATTTATTAGCCTCAAGTTTTATCACTTTGCGAGACAAGTAAATCTTCGATTGATTTTTTTTTTTTCTGGACAAGATGTTAAATTTTTTTGCTGGCTTGTTAACGTTAGTAGAAGACTCCAATCAACATAGGTGCTCGTTTCATTACGCTAAAACTAAGAGGCATGCCACATATGTTCAGTAATTAATGATAGTAGCTGCGCCTTAGTAAATCCAAACATATGTATTATTTAAAATTTTAAATGGGACTTATCATTCTTTTAATAAAATATCGAATCTCAAACATATATCATTTGATTAATATAAAAAACTGTGCTTCGAACATGCATATATATATATATATATATATATATATATATATATATATATAGATAGATAGATAGATAGATAGATAGATAGATGGAGATAGAGATAGGGAAACTTCTTCCTATATATATCTAATACTATTCTATGCAGTTGCCCTATTCTACGGCCACCACTCTAAACGGCCACTTTCTTTTGAAACTATGACTGGCCGCCATATAGAAGTTTCACTATATATATATATATATATAAGATGTGTGTGTGTGTGTATCTAGCTGACAAAACTTTAGCTTTAATTATATTTCGATGTACCTGCAAAATTTTGAATGTAAAATCTTTAATAAAAATTGCTTTCTTTCCACTAATTTTAAATATTTCCTTCAAATAATTCAAAGAAAATGGCACAAAGTGCAAAACATTTTTTCGTTCTTTTTTTCAAAGAAATTTTTATATATATTCTCATGCCAATACATAGGTAAATGTTACAAGTGAAATCTTCTGCCTGTTATAATAGTTATTACAGTGAATTTTTGCAATAAAATATATACAATATCAAAATATCTTTTCAATATAGATATATAGCTTTTCATTTTGTAGAAACTTTGATTTTTGGTACTTGTGCCATTTTCCAAAAACAGTTTTCAATTGTTAAACGAAAATGTTTTAGAGACTATCTGTTTCGTAGGAGTGCTGTCAGTTTATTAAGTGAAAAAATAGTAATAATAGTTATAATTATGAATCAATAGATTGGCTTTTAGATTTTTAAATCTTAGCATTTTAATTATAATGACACTTACAGATAGATAATTTCGCTTTTTTCACAGAATATATATTGTGTATTTATTCTGTGTCGCAACATTAATACATTTTTGACCGGTACCGAGTAAACTCGTGTTTTTACATGCAAATGTTGACGACAATTCGTCACGTGAATGCAAGAACTAGGTAACTACCAAAAACTTTTTTTGAGATATCTGGCTATTTATCACTAGATTACATAAGAAGTGAACGCACTAACTAGAAAACACACTTTGCTGCTAACCTAATGCCATATGTTGGCTAGTGTAATAATTACACAAACGAACGACGAGTATTTTCTCACTGGAAGAAGTAAACATTTGCGATCTTCAAAAACTTGAAAAATCAAGTTACCTAGTTCTTGCAATCAGATGATGAATTTATGATAAAGGAAAGTCATGCTAGAGAAATTCTTGATCAACTGAACATTGTTTTATTTGAAAGCTACCTTAACTATGACCTGAACGAGTTTTAGGCACCTCACATTTTATCATTTAAACTGTGAATCTGAGACACCTAGATAAAGAAAATAGATTGTAAATTGATATAGAAATTAGATGTCGTACTTTATTCCATAATTTCAGTCATTGCCAGTGACTTGCGTATTGTAACGACTCCCGTACAATAGCGAATTTTTTTGCGCCGGGAAATTCCGTGAAGACCACCAACCAACCAACGCGCGGTTTGTGCACATAATCGATTTAGACGGCTGGAGACAGACAGTCTTGGCGACATAAAGACAGAAAGTGCTACAGACAGCTCAAAGAACAGTTCGTCAGCTACAAAAAGGAAGTGGCCATACGAAGGCGCCTAGTCGTCTGGGAACGTAACTGAATAAAAAGAAATGCGGTGTTTTCCAGACCTTTCGAGAACGTTCAGAGAAGTTATACAAAGTCGCCGGATGCAAGTTAAAGTCAGTCACTGATTCGGAGATTAAGTTATTCAGAGTGTGACGCTGGAGCCGGAGACAAGGCAATACTGTCGGGTCTAGATAGACTTGAATGAGTGCAGCGACAACTTGTCTGACCTTCCTCGTCGATGCCTTGAACCCACGAATTTAATCTTTTTATGAATATTGTAAAACCTGTATTTAGTCGAGAAATGCAATTAAAGCATTAAATACAAAAAAGGCTGGCAGTCTTTTATTTAAGGCTTTGTCCTTGCAGTATATCTTGTAAGTAAAATTGCCTTTCAAAAATGTAGTATTAACATGACAAAAAAAGCATTATTCTTTAAAAAAATAATTATAAAGAGTACTTGATACAAATACGTTAACAACCAAGTAAAACCAAACAGATAGATGATGCTTATAAATGAAAATTAAAGTCATAAACTTAAACATACAATGGTGAATCACAAAACTAAAATACTATCCTTCAGGGTATCATATTAGGTGTTATACCCAATACTGGATTATATCTACTACAACGATTTTCGAAGTAGATTCTCCATTTCGGTGAGGCTGAAAAGACTGTTGTATTTCCAAATTAAACATTTCTTTTTTTTTTTTTTTTGCAAAAGGTTTTTTTTCAAAAAGATTTGCAAAACTCCGAGAACAAAAAAAAAAAAAATCACACCCATCTTGTAAAACTCGACAATAACTTCTAGACTAATCTATAACCCTATATTTGTACATTATGGTGAAATCCAAAACAAATCTATGAATGAATTACAAATTTGCTATTATCTTTATAATAGTTTTCCACAATAAGAAAACTATTTCTAGTAGCACTTGGAAAATAATTCTCAAATTCATAAAGAAACACTTTACCAAATTTAAAATAATAATGATGTCGCAGTGAAGTAGTCATTTTGACGGACATTATTAAAACTAATGTGGATTCACCAGCAAATAAAATATGCAACATGCATAAAAAAAATGAATTTATCCATTAACTAGTACTCAGTAAACTAGTGCGGAATATTTTTTATATTTCCTTCCTTCCTGAAATAATCCATACTTCATGTTTAACATTTTGTTTCTCAAGGATATAAAGCATTCTGTTTCTGATGCTTTCGTGCATTGTTCTTTATATATTTCCTGCATTTGTGAAGCGAATAATCCAGGCTGCTCCGGAAAAAGATCCTTTTATATTTTTTTCAAAGATATCATTCCGATTGTTAAACGTGATTTTATATCGAGAATCGAGCATCCGGGTCACCTGATTATGGCTCATTTAGTGCATTCTTAGACGGAGCATTTATCACAGATGATACACAAAGAAAGCTAAGAAAATCATTCTTCTCGGACAAGCCTTTTATCGAATTATCTCTCTATATATAATGATCACGCAGATAATTTTTTCTTGTGAAATTAAAATTTCTGCATTTTTTTACGATAAATAAAAAAAACAAGCGAGTTACGATTTGAAAAACTCTTTTAACTTTCTAAATAAAATGTCATCCCTTGTTTCTGCTATATAATTGATAACTATAGCAAACAACAGTAAGAGTGTTTTTTTACCCTGCACGAGGATGTTTTTATGCTTGTTTTTCATAACTGGTTTTAGTAGTGTTGCTGCTTCGATGTATTAATCATGTAAGTTTATGGAGGTTGAGGATTTTAAAGTAAAAGTATAAGTTTTTATTTTCTTTCCGCTTAACCCTTTAGCCGTGGGCGACGCCGAAATGACGCTCATCTTGTTCAGCTAATTTCGGCAAGTCACGCTTTATCGAGCCGTATTGAATTCTTAGAGTAACTGAACAGTGGGAAACGTTATTATCCTGTCCAATGATTTTTTTTGATTCATTTGAATAGAGGGAACCGTTATTTCAGCGCCAAACTCCTAGAAATATTGCTTCTAGAAAATGCGTTATTTTCTATTCGCGTTTCCCGAAAGTTAAGTAGACAAATAAAAGCATTTTCCCTTTCTTCACTTATTTTGATTAGGTTTTGAATTCCTTCAAAAGTCTCCTTACGATAAACCTCTACCAGATATAAATTTAGCTCTCAAATTTGTTTGGAAAAATATGAAAATCGCCCACGGCTGAAGGGTGGAAAACCTCTATATAGTGTTTGGAACCAAATTATGCAAACTTCACACTTCTGGGATAATTACACTGCTGGATACAATACTTTTATGCAGTGCTATCTATGCGCCCTCTGCTATACATCTATGGACTTTATGCATATTTATGTCTGAATGAAACATACCATAATTTGCCTTATTTTAAATGACATATCGTAACGAAATTTCTGGAAAGATATCATCATGAAATTTGATATGTGCTCTTTTCTTCTATTTTAGTGAAACTATGTCCAGAATTTTTGATTGACAGTAAAAAATCTGAGAATAATTTCTATAATACAAAACTTACCCTGATAAAGACATAATTACACACTAATATAATTACACCGCTGGATACAATACGTTTATGCAGTGCTATCTATGTGCCCTCTGATGTACATCTATGGACTTTATGCATATTTATGTCTTAATGAAACATACCATAAATTGCCTTATTTAAAAGGATATATTGTAACGAAATTTCTGGCAAGATATCACCATGAAATTTGAGATGTGCTCCTTTCATCTATTTCAATGAAACTGTGTCCAGAATTTTTAATTGACAGTGAAAAATCTGAGAAAAATTTCTTCAACACTAGAAAGACGGCTTCCATCATTTTTAGGTTTCGGACATATTATTGACGCTATTTCTGTATTTATGTCCTCAGGCTTCTGAAATTTTATGACTTTTTCTAATTTTACGCGAAATAGGGACACACATTTAAAAATTATATTCCATATTAAAGAGGGGAAGAAAATGTGTTGTATACCTATAAAGACTGAAATCCGTCAATTTGACGGCAGTATAGTAAACAGGCAAAAATCTTTAAAATAATACGGGAAAAATGTTATTTGCTTTTCGTCTCTTCCCCACTTTTCAAATAACATAAATATTGGCTCTTCGGAAATATTGGTGTTGAAAAATAAGTACTGCCCAAACCATGCATATATTTTTACGGATAAACCATACCAGGTTGTCAGCTCGGCATACCTGCATAAAAATATATCTAAATATATACTAATCTATACTTATATATAAAGAGAGAGAGAGATTTTGTACGTGGAGGGTAATCTTCAGAACCACTGTACCTATTTGAAAAATTCTTTCACTGTTTGAAAGGTACATTATTCCAGATGGACATAGGCTATATATTATGTATATCTAATCAGTAGAAATAAAGTTACAGGCTTAATCCTAACAATCTCCATTGTTACCGCTACTGTCCTCTACCGCTTTTTGTGCCGAAGATTTCAACGATCCTTATCGTGGTGCTATCGCGGTGGGCTTCTGTTCTGACGCTAGCGGTTCGAACCTAGCCGTTCTCCGGCACGCCTTTTTCTTTAAAAAAATTTATTTTAATTATTAACTAACATAAAATTAATTTAAGGTATTATTTAGGTTATTATTAAGGTAAAAAAAGATTTACAATTTATTGGCTATCAACTGGAAATTTATTGGTATAATATTTTGTTCAACCCGGACAAAGTCGGGACGGGCCGCTAGTTTATTATATAATGGTATGAAATAGTTGAAAATTTAAAATATTTAACCATTTAAAACAAAAAAAAGATATTAAATATTTTTATATTTTTTATTTTATTTCCAACCGTCAAAATGATAGCATTCAGTCTTTTTAGTAAGAAAAATATTCCCATTTTTCTAGTGTTAATACAAAACCTACTGATAAAAAAGCCTTTTTGCTTTTTAAAATGATTAAAATTTAAAAGAAAGTTGCTTAGATTTATTTAAATATGTAACTATTTACATTTATTCATTCCTGCAATAATTCAGATTTCATGTTTTAAGAATTTTTTTTCTAATGGATATAAAACAATCTCTTTCCGATGCTTACGAACAATGTTCTTTGCATATTTGCTGAACTTGTGAAGCGAATAATCCTGTCTAAATTCTGTCCTTCTTCCTCCGGGGAAAAATTATCAAATGCACAAAATATCTTCGATTCTTTTCCGTAAACTACCTTCCTGCCAACATCTACACTTGACGGGACGTCATTGAGTTTTAAACTACTGATTTTTCAGGGTCAAAACTGAAAGAGATATCAGAGATTTCATCCTAACAGCATAACAGTTAAAAAAGTCCAGATTAAGAGATTTGATCAAATTAATTGCATGTGATGAAGTGCGTACACTGTAATTAACTAAATTCGCTTCATAAAGGGAAGATGATGACGATTGCATCAGCGTACTTGATCCACTGCCACTAGCCAAAAAAAAAAAAAAAAAAAAAAAAAAAAAAAAAAAAAAAAAAAAAAAAAAAAAAAAAAAAAGCAACTTTAATGGCACTTTTCCAGTTCTTTTGGTTTGGATGTCGTACAGAACAATCCGTAAATGGCTTGGAAATATGGTTTCTATTTTTCTTCATTAATATAGTTTTCAGCGAAACCATTTATTAAGAGATAGTGAATAAAAGTTCTATTCCTTATGGTTACTGAACTTTTATTTCCTTTCAAAATTCCGCATCGCCTTCTCTATAAACTTCAATAATGTAATGTAATAAGGTTATTGTACACGAAATCCATATTCCATAATAAAGCATATTTATATTGTGAAAGGATCCCACTCATGTAATTGAAACAGAACCAGAAAATAAGCCTCAGATGCTTTGAAAGATCTTAACAAACATGACATTAGTCGAAATGGATAGCAGATATGGGTTTAAACCGGTCAAGAGATGTAATCTTTTCAATGCATTTGAAATCTATCAGAGAGACATTTTTCACTGACAATTTTTCAATAGAAATTACGCATGTAGAGCATCCATTTAAAAAACAGTATTTTCTTCTCAAACACTGTAAAAGAAATATCAAATATAAATGAATGTGTAAATGCAACAGTTTTTATAATTAGTAGTTATAGTAAACAAATTAAAAAACCGATATTCTAGCCTATCAGCTAAAAAAAATTCCGTTTTAGGTAAATTATGCGTTATTTTTTAGAAAGGAATAAGATATAACTTTATGCCCAGTGTTATTAAACAAAGCTGTAGGAATATTCATTAGTAAACTTTCTCATCTCCGAGTTTTAAAACTTTTATAATAGTGCCGTCTAGTTGATAGCAATCGTGAAAAGTTATCATCCTTTTCTTCAAAGAGATGGAAAGCACTATAATTATAAACTTTCTATATGAATTTTCTATCTGAAGTATGAAAAATTCTGCCAATTTTTTCAAGTATCAGAAATATATCTAAAGTTTAAATGTCGCACTATACAACAAGTAAACTTACGAATGAATATGGTATTACTCGAAAATTTGGGTATATGCTATTGTTGTGTATGTATTCATTCATGTGTAAGTATTTATCCATTAATGTATGACTGAAATTTGATGCATTACATAGCATTTCCGTGTAAAATAGTTAAATAATGCTTTGAAATTTTTTTCATTCGGTTTCGTCTGCACCCAAAATATAACACAAAATTCCTCCCACCACATGAGTAAGATTCCTTTGGTATTAATTTAGATAGAAAATACTTTTATGCAAAATTTTTGTAAAATCCTTCTTTTAGGGAACTTTTACAACTTTTTTTCTCTCCTCAAAATTCGGTTTTGGTCAATAAACGTTACATGTAAAATTTAATACATAACTTTTTGGCATGAACTTTAAAATCCATTTAAGATCACCTTTGAGCTCGCAAAAATACACTGATTTTACTACCAAGCTACATGTGTTATCAAACAGTTAATTTGTAATTAATTTAAACCAATTTTTTAGGGTGAATTCTACAAATCTTTATCTATTAGATAACAAAAGCAGAATTGGTCGGAGAATATTAAAAATTATTTTATGGTAAAAAAAAATTAATGTTTTATGATAATGTTTTATAATAATGAGTCTTAGGTCAATGCATTGCGCGCAGAATATTTTAAAAACTATAAGAGATATATATTAAATTATTTGTATATGATCTATCCATAGGTTATACTTTAATCAACACCTAAAATAATTACCATATTTCACATAAAATATTTTTTTCAGGCAAGTGTATTGCAACGTACAAGAAATATAAAATGTTTTCGCAAAAAATTGCTATAAAAAATTAGTAATACGGTTCTCACCGTGGTTTTATAGGTGGTTAGTACTTAGAATACTTATAAGTGATAATGAGTGATTACTCAAATGTATACATATGAATCAATTTATTAAACAAACATATTAACATATACATTTTTCGATTACACTTTCATTTCTCCAATGCACCCTCCTACACTAATCTATACTCATATTTCTCGTTTGCTAATTGCTACCAATATTGGTAATTCATTTCTTAAACACATACGTTAATACACTTTCTCGCAATTGCAATCCGCTGCTAATTATTAATTCACTTCTTAAACATATACATTAATACAATAATTCTCCGGTGCAATTTACTATCAATTATTAATTCACTTCTTAAACATATACCTTAATACATGATCTCACAATTGCAATCCACTACTAATTATCAATTCACTTCTTCAACATATACATTAATACATTAATTATCAGGTGCAATTTACTACCAATTAGTAATTCATTTCTTAAACACATACGTTAATACACTTTCTCACAATTGCAATCCGCTACTAATTATTAATTCACCTCTTAAACATATACAATAATACACACTTTTTTAAAACACACCAGTGATATATATCGAAATCAACATATATATAACATCAATTATAATTGCTCTCGTCATTAACCTACGCAATCCTCTTATTTAACCTAACCGAGTAATCCTTTTAAATTCTGAGCATTAGGGAGAAATTTAAGAATAAATTCGTTAAATTTCTCCCTACCTTGGGCGGCCTGTACAATACGGGTCTTCTCCTTGGACAATAGGGGGCCGGAGAAATGCACCTCATTCCTATTGGATAATCGAGCAAAGGTCAGGTCTTGCTTGGGCTCCGGGACCTTCGACGGGGGATGGTGGCCAGAGGCAGGTTCAACTCCTCGGTGATCTTTGAAGAGGGCCTTCGCTTTTTAGGGCAAGGGTCATCGGGGTGATGCTCTATCTGGAGGCGGTGAGCTTGCGTCGGGTTCGGCGGCACGCTTGCGTCTAGTTCGGCTCGGTGCGGGAGCTCATCAATCTACTTGTCACTTCTCAGGCAGGGCATCAATGATTTGTACATCTCGCCTATGTATCAGGGGTTGGCGTCTACAGACTTTTGGGGTGTTAACTACTTCGACGTCCTGACATTAATTGCTGCGTGTTTCTCGCCTTTGGAATCGGCGGCCTGCATCTATTTCTTCCCTCGTCATTCCATCTATTCCTTCCTCCAGACGACTATTAATATGAGCTTATCAATAGGCCATGCTCAATCGGCTGCGCCTTTCCTTTTATTTATCAGCTCTCCTCGCAATCAGTTTTCCGCTACTCAGCTCCTAACTGCTATGGTTATCGGCTCTCTCGAATCTGTTGCTTTTTTAGATCTCTCTGTCATCATTCTCTTTTCTCTTATCTTCACTTAGGCTTCTTCGCCCTGGGCCATCATTGGTTTCACCCAATAACCAATGAGTCCCTCGTAATCCTGTCATTGGACGTCATATCTTTTACCCCTTTCCTTTTGCTCCAAAATACATCATGGAGGGCAGTGGCTGTATATCGATACTCTCTCATCTGGGGTCCTCATCACACCCCCATATTCTCACGCTATCCTTTCGACCGCCTGAAGTATACACTAACAAAGTCAACTTCATACATTCTTATCTTCCCTTTCCATCTCCTAACTTCGGATATCTACATCTACAATTTTCGACTTCTCAGCTCATTATAACCAGCTGGGCCCCTTTTACTGTCAATATTCTCTTCCCTATGACATTGACTTATCCATCTTAACCCAAACCGTTCGTTAAACGCAGCTGTGTCTTGACTCGTTGCCTGTTCTCCAAATTCGTTTACTCGTTTTTCACTTTTAATCACGTCGTTTTCTGCATGTGGGACCTGGCCCCTCTCTTTTCTACGAACAATGTCGTTTTTCACTGCGACAACGGACTTACCAAACTTTAGGTGGAAATTGTATAAAGATAATAGAAATACATGTATACAAAATTTTAGCAATATGTGACCATAAGTTTTGAAGAAATAGTGCACACAGGTTTAAAAATAACAGTTTTTAGAAAAAGCCATTTAAAGTTAAAAGTTTCTATAAATTAATGTACTGTTAGTTTTATATATTAGGCCATGAAATCATTTCTAATTGTAGTATCGACTTAATATTTTTTTAAGATTCCTTACATTCCATTCTTTAAAATTAAATCATAATAAAAAATTGAGTTTTTTGCAGGTTTTAAGGTGATCGCCCCCCCCCCCCCTTAAAACCTGCGATTAGATATTAAAAATAAAAATTTTGAGTGTTTTACGTACATCTAAGCTATTTTTATACGATAATATAATATATTTTATGTGGAAGACAAAACCTCTAACTATCAAATAGAGAAGCTCTAGTGGCACTAAGAAAATTAATTATGTCTCGGAATTATTTAAGAGAATTGTATATAAGAACGCCTAATACCTTAGAGGAAATGGAAAGAAAGCTATATACATTTGATTCTTTAAACATAGAACTGTAAAAAATAGAAATACTTTTAATTACATTTTCAACTGTCCCTCTTTATCTTGCAGTTTCCATTAAGAATCTTTTTTTTATAAAGAAAATGGCTATCTAAATAATTCAGAGAACTTTAAATTTGAAAGTTGGCGTGAGAGAAAGCAATTTCTGGTCCCTTGTTTTCTTACAAATGCGCATATTCATGATGATAATGAAAATTAAATAACGAACAAAAGTTTTCAGAATTCGCATGAGCAGCATCCGAGACTTTTAATTTAAAATAATGACAATTATGCGGGAACAAAATTAAAAAAATTTGAAACTTTTACGGGGATATACATGATGGTAATTTGATAAATTATGTCCTTTCACTGGATAAGGGACTTTTTTGACAAAACGTGACACAAAAGTTTAAAGAGTAACAATGGTACTTTTTTAAATTAACATTCCTCTTTGATAAATCAAGCTTTCCATTTAAATAAACTACTTCTTTTATCATAGTTTAAATGCACGAAGTTAATTCTTTTTGATCTATTTTTGTAAAAAAACAACCTTTTAAGCAAAACAGAAAACATAATACTCTAAATTAATTTAAAAACAGTACTTAAAACTTAGTTTATCTATTGTTTGATATATTTTTAAGTGAAATTTCTACAGTACTACAGATATGGACAATCGCATATGATCTTCCCTTAATACATTGCATAAAATAATAGAAACTGTATGTAAAATCAAGAGCTTCATTTTGGCATTTTTCTGGTATAAGTGATAAAAAATACGCTTTGGTGTTTGTTTGTTTGGGTTTGGGTTGTTTTTTAGAGGTCATTATTTGCTTCACGAGCTTTCGTGCTTGGATTTCATGGAAGCTTAGAGGCATCAAATACTTTGTCAATAACAATTTTGTCGCCATTATCATATGCCGATTTTAGGATATTTTAAACTAAAATATAGCAAAAATGAGCAAACTAAAAAAATTCTCTTTTCTTCTATATGATCACATTTTATATATAACTAAAACTAAATAATTCAACAGAGGAAGAAGAATGAAGACACAATTGTTTGACCATCTTACAGAAGACCTTGATATTTTTAATATGCCTTTTTTGTTTTTAAGGCTAAATGTTTGCAACTTCTGTATTCGTAACTCATGTATTGTTTGCGTATTGTATATGTATATATTGTTTATGTAGCTTTGTATGTTTGTTTTTCTTTTGTCGGAGTGTTTTAAGTTGTATCTTACATGCAACACTGTAAATGGTATTTTCTGTAGTGTGCATTTTGATTAAATAAATAAAATAATAAAAAAATAAACAGAAATCAAGCACTTAAGACTCAACGCACCATAAGGCAAGATTCTGTCTCAGTAACGGAACTAAACCATATTATTATTATTTAATTTTAATTATATTTGTCCGTCTTCAATATGAGGATTTGTTGCAACAGCGCAATCTTTTATTGAAAAGTTAAATTTTTCAACCCTAGGGTAGGTTTTCAGTTAATTTGTTTGGCAGTCTATGCTCTCTTTTGAAGTTTTAGTTCGTGTTGAATTTTCTATATTATCACATTATATATACTCATTTCACTACCACTGTTTAGATTAGAGTTATTTTCATAATTTTATTTCTCGTTACATGTGTTAATAAATTTTCGAATAAACAAATTTTAGGCTACTTGTTTAGGCTTGTATTATACTACTTTCACGTCAAGGGCCTTCCTTTTAGAAAAAAGGACCATTATTCCATCAAAATTATCAGTCATTTACTAAAGTCGCCTACCATGCTAATTTAAACAATTATAATACCACCAATTAATAAATAACAGAGTTCAGTGGTGATTTAATAGGGGATTGAAGAATTCAAAACAGTTTCTAGCGGTAAATTCTTAAACTTAGAATCTATAATCCTAAATACAACTTATATAGGAACTAAGACACAAATAGCGAACTCCTGAAGAATTTTGCAGGCCCTCTCTATGTAACTGTTTTTCGAGAAAACAGCTGTCGCTTGACACACACGCTAGCAAGTGTGATACGAGTGTTCTCTTTACATCAGTGCGCTGTCTTAAATGTTCAGATTTTATTGAGAATCAGAAATGAGTTTTCGATTACAGTTAAGGTACCTTCAATTCCTATTCTTTGCCATTCAGAAAGAGAATTCCAGAGACCAGGACGTAAAAAATAAGTCATAAGTAAAAAAAAATAAGGTGTAATGTTAGTAATCCAACTACAACTCTTTTTAGCTCTATTGTGTTTCTGGAATTATCTTTAATGAAAACTATTCTTGAACTTTAGCAGCATTTTCAATAATATAAGTTATTTACAGTAAAACTAATATTTCTGTATTAAGGCTGCTGATTACACACCCTATTAGATTCACGTCAATGTTAAATATGGAGAAAATGTGTCCAAGGATTGCCGACATGGATTTAAAGATTTTTTTTTTTAATTGTGCTTCGTAATAGAGAAAGAAATTTTCACCTTGGGGCATTTTAGTTTTTTTAAATGCAAATTATATTTTTTAATTTAAATTATTCGGGAAAAAAAATCTGGTCTGGCGTGTTTTAAACGCTTATAAATTCCTTTGGTGGACGAAATTTATAAAATGAATCATGTTGCAAGATACAGCAAAATTCAGGCTATCTGAAAATAGCATTTTTATTTCATTATCGGCATTTATGTAGCTGTGAATAGTAGACAAATTTTCTCCATAGATAAACATCGAGGTGAGCGAATCCAACATGGTTAGTACACAGAAGCCTTAAATTAACGAACTTACCTGCTATGAAAGGTCTGACATAT
This sequence comes from Dolomedes plantarius, assembly GCA_907164885.2. NCBI lineage: Eukaryota > Metazoa > Arthropoda > Arachnida > Araneae > Dolomedidae > Dolomedes > Dolomedes plantarius. The sequence goes on along the minus strand of OU015498.1, from coordinate 115,046,827 downwards.
CTGATATATGGAAGCAAATATCTTGCAAAAATAAACTAATTATATTCCATTAGATGCACAATTACAATTCATATAAAACAAAAGACAAAAAAACATTTTATCTGAATGCAATTTTTTTTTCAATTTTAATAACCGACCCGTTTTGATTAGTAAATGCGATTATGTGGCAGAACATACATGACTAACCCATAACACAAAGTGTTATTAGAAGATCTTAAAAAACTTTGAGCTGGAGTAACATGCAACCCCATGGCGAAGTGAAAGACATCTTTTAAGAGTAAATAGACATGTATATCTTCAGCAACAGTAAATTTTAAGTCATTATTGATAGTAATCACGAAACTAAAATCTATAATACCCGAGGACTAAAAATATAACGTATTATTCCGTTTTTCCTAGGTTTGTTAGGATTGAATAAAATTTCTTCAGAAACTGCACACCAAATAAAATTTATTAATGTGTAAATTCTTCAGGCCTATACACAAATTCAAACAGAAATCACGTAACAACTTTCTTCTATACAGCAGAAAACTCTAAAAACACAAGTTAGGATACCAGAGTCTTCAATACAAACACGCCTAACACACTTTGAACACATTCGATTCTCAGAAAAGAACTGAGTTCCAATGCCAATGTCAGGTATATTTATAGACTTTTAAACCGCCCCCCGTAGGTCAGTCAGATAGATATCTCTTGAAGCATCTAGAAAGGTCTAGATGGTAAGTTGGCGACCATTTGGCGCCATATCGTCAAATGTTGTTGAAATATTTCCAAAATTGTCGACTAAATTAAGTCACCAAATCCATCGCGAATTTGGTGATAGCTCTCATATTTGGCTAGATTACCATAGACTCGCAAAATTCGTAACAGTGTTAATAAAAGGAATATGAATTTTACCAATGATTATATTTTGTTCAAACGGTATGTTTGGTTAAATTTTTAAGATTTCTATCCAAAGTTTAATTTTAATGATTGCATATGTATTGCAATAATAGAGATAATATATTTTATATTAAAAAAGTGCACTATGTAGAGAAAAGAGAAATAAACCTCATATAATTTTAAATACAAATTCAACGAAACAATTTAAAAATTGCAAGAAAATATATAAATATCATATCCCATATAAAACATACTCAGATGCATACATTCCGAATAAAACAAGACATTGAACAGTAGTAATTATTCTAATTTCCACTATATTTTCAGGATAATATACACTTTATTCCCGAATAAAGCTTTTTTCTAATGAAAGCATCAAACTGACAGTATTTACAACATATGTGCTTGTATTATGGTGACGTTTCATAAACTTATATTTCCAAGTAACTGAAAACAAATCAGAATACCAGAGACAATAAATTTTGTGCCAAATATCAAACAATGTCAAAATGAAATTTTACAGAAGAATACTTTTTGCGTGACTGTAGAAAAAAAAGGTCTTTATCTGAACTCTGAGGGAACATTCTCCCACAAAATTTCTAAACTGTATCTCCTTCTTTTGAATTCGACAAAAGAGGAAAAAAAAATCATAACAGATAATGAAGGATCTCAGTAACAAAACGTCTTTGTCTAAGATCTATTTAAAAATGATGAATCGCTTAAAAATATGCCTATCTGATACTTTTGAACTGGGGTTATTATAGTTCTTTCCTCGAAGATTATACATTTGTCTTCAATAGAAAAAAAACCTATATTTAAACGAAATACACCATTTTGTCTCCCAAATAGGGAATTTAATATGCTTATATTATCTGCTTTTGTGTATTAGAAGAATAAAAATTCTTCTGGTTTAGTTAATCGTTCGCATTCGTTCAGAAATTTATACATCTGGAAAATGAAAGCATCTTTACTTCACCAACTAAAATATTTAATATACAATCAAACATGATTCTCTTAACTAGCATGCAATATCTGCTTCGAATTTAACCAACCTTATTTACTTAAATTTATGAATTTATATTCATAAATTTAAGGAAACATTTAAGGAGATTCATATAAAAAATTAATTTTATTCCAAAACATATAATATATATATTCAACTAAAATATTTTATATTTATGTAAAACATCATTCTCTTAACTAGTATCCAAAATCTGTTTCAAATTTAACTAACCTTATTTCCTTAAATTTATGAATTTATATTTATAAATTTAAGGAAATGTTTAAGGAAATTCAGATAATAAATGAATTTTCTTTTAAGTTTTGTGAGTTTAAAAACATGATTAATTTTTTTTTACCTTATAATGTTTTGGGGCTGCCATTTTTTATCAGCTAAGGCGCCCTATTTTGGTGAAAAACATGTTTCACAGAAAATGCCGTAGCTGCTTTATTTTTATGTCTATCAAAATGAATAAAAAGCAAGAACATTCAACATAAAATGGCCTACATTTTAGGTTAGTAGAGAATATTCATTAGACTTAAAGATCTAGGCAAAAAAAGTTTCAAAACGTTAGCAATAAAAGGTCAAACAACCCATTTCGCTACCCTTATTTCTTGTGAAGAAAATCTGATTCAGTTTAAATATTATTTTCTTGCATAAATCTCTCATAAGGTTACTTGTAAAAATTTCAATCTTGAAAACCTTTTCCTTTTTTTTTGTACAGCTTATCAAAAACCCTATTAAGCCTGTTTTTTGTAGTTTTCACTAATTAATATCCCAAAAGGGACTGAGTAAAAAATTCAGAAAACTTACGATAATAAACATCTGTGTCGTATAAAGCGACCATATAAATTTTATTTGTGAGACGTAACTGTTTTTATAGTGGTAAAACATTAAATTTGTGAAAATAATTATTTTTTTTTGGACTAGTCACTTTTAAAATCAGTATTATAGCCTGTTGTTCTTGTTTCAATGAAAAAAACATAAATGCTTTGTTAGATCCAACCCTAAAATTCATCCCTGAAGCTTATATGTCCCTGACGCTTATGAGTTAGTGGAAGAAAATAATTTGAATCAAGTGAACTCAATATTGGCTACATTGGAGCTGTCACCGATCAGTAAAATAACGAAACTGTATAAAGAAACGGGATTGTTAACTTTACAGAAAAAAGACAGATAAAATTGTAATAGCTGTAAAAAGGAAACTGAAGATTTAGAGGAACAACAAAACCAGACCTGAAATCAGCTTAAACAGAGTATAAAATTTTTATCGTCAAACTAAAAAAATGCAGAATGAATAAAGATAAGAACATTAAAATCATATGTCTCCTACCAGATTTCTGGTAAAAAAAAAATATAGAAAATTTTGGTATTTCTGAGTACTTCCTGAGTATCTTGTGAGACAAACAAGACAATTAAGGAGCAAGGTACCCTGCAAAATGTTTGTAAAAGACCAAGTGGACACAAGATAAGTGAAGAATTTATCAACTGTTTGATCTAGTTTTATCAAGATGATAAGAACAGTTGTCTCTCCGAGTAAAAAAGAATGTGTCTCAGGTAAAATTAGCATTGGGAAGGTATATCAACAAAAAGGGTTAGTATTGATACCCTTAAATGAGATTTTTAGAGTTTGCAAAACGAGATATCCAGAATATATGATTGGTAGATCAATGTTCTTTGCTCTCCGGCCAAAATGGTATGTTATGCCTGGAACTCTGGTAATGTGTGTAAATATCACAAGACTATTAAACTGATGAGAGCAGGGGTAAACACGAATTATAGAACTTTGTTAGACTTCTTTGTGTGTGATATGAGAGTGAAACTTGCATGCTGAATAAGTCATTGGAATGTCCTGTGTCAGAAGTACTTTTTGAAGTCTTAATGAATGAGATTGATAATTTACTCGATGAAATAAGTTTTAAACAGTGGGTGAAGACAGATAGAGCTGATCTTATCACACAATTTTTACCCAGTGATGAGTTTCTATATACTCATGTGGAAAAACTGATCTCATTAAAATCACATCATTTTATATCAAAAGTACAAGCTCAACACTTTTGAATTGAAAAAGAACTTAAAGAGAATCTTACAGATTTTGAATGAATAGTTATTGGAGATTTATCAGATAATTATATTTTTACGGTTGAAGATGAAGTTCAAAGCTTTCATTGGAGCAGTACAAAGGCTACAATACATCCTTTTGTTTGTTATTTTATGAAACAATCAAATCTATAGTAAAAATATTTGTATTATTAGTGAGCATCTTATACACTATACAACCACTGTGTATACATTCCAATAATATGTGCATGAGGTGAAGAATGTTGTATGAAGAATACAGAAGATTATTTACTTTAGTGATGGTGCAAGTAGTCAGTACAAAAAAAAAAAAAAGAATTTCATCAGTGTCTGCCAACAAAAACACGATTTTGGCATAGCAGCAGAATGGAACTTATTTGCATTATAGCACGGAAAAAATTCTTACGATGGCATAGGTTAAACCACGAAACGGGAAGTAACAAGAGCCCGTCTTCCCTTTCAAGACCTTACAGTGATCAAATACTTACTCCACAAAATATGTTTAAGTTTTGATCAGAAGAAATATCATTGATAAATTATATTTTTATCTCGTCAGAGAAAATAATGCAAAGTGAATCTTTTCTTAAAAAAATGAATGTTGTTTAGCAATCCCAGGAACTCGAGGCTATCATCGGTATGTAACCAGAAGTAAAACTCAAATTAGGTGCTATACTTCTTTGAAATGGCAGATATTTGATAATTTCAAAACCTCAATTGAGTTTACAAAAGCCTCATCGTTTGACGATAACGATAGCATGGCATGCCTTTATGATGAAAAATGGTGGATAGGTAAAGTTAAAGATATAAGTGAAGAGGGCAATAACATTTTAGAGCATTTTTTGCATCCATCAGGACCAACAACTGCATTTAAGTTATCAAAAAAATGGTAGTGTTTGGGTTCCTGTCACTAAATTCCTATGCAAAATGACACCGATTGAACTGACAACTATTTCCGGACGAACATTCGATATCTCAGAAAATATATGCCATAAAATTTTGGCACTATTTAATACTGTAAATAGATTTTAAAATGCGAAGAAGAAATTCAATAAAAGAAAGGACATTCACATATTGTTATAGATAATTTTTAAGTGAATGAACAAATTAAAATTATACTACTACTGTTAATACTGTCTATGTTGATGTTCTCTTAAATGCAATAAAACATAAGGGATACAATTTATTCATGTAGGTCTTAGTATTTTAAGATTAAAGAACCATCTTGGATAATTTAAAAAAAATAGAAAGCATCATATAGAGAAAAGTTCAAACTTACTTTCTTCGGACTGAATGGAAATAAATAGAGTGTTTGTGCAATTTTAGGGAACTGTAAATCAAATACCAATTATGTCTCACTCATGAAATTTTTATGACAGCTTTATATTACAAAGAATATTATTATCCTAAGTTTTCAGAAATTTTTACCCTGTTTCTCTTGGGATATTAATTAGTGAAAACTGCCAAAAACAGGCTTAATATTGTTTTTGATAAGCTGTACAAAAAAAGTAAATGGTTTCCATGATTGAAATTATTACAAAAAGTAGCCCTATGAGAGATTTATGCAAGAAAATAATATTTAAGGGGAAATTGATTTTCTTCATAAAAAATAAGGTAACGAATTTGGATGTTTGACCTTTTATTTCTAAAATTTTTAAACACTTTTTTGGCCTAGATCCTTAAGTCTAATGAAGTTGTCAAATAATCTAAAATGTGGACAATTTTATGCTGAACATTTTAGTTTTTTATTCTTCTTGATAGAAATAAAAATAACTGCGGTTTTGACCAAAAAAGGACACTAGTTGGATACAAAAGGCGCCAAAAAATTATAAAGTAAAAGAAAAATCTGATCATGTTTTTAAACTAAAAAAACCATGGAGAAAACTTGGTTTAAAATATTAGGAAAATTAAAGTTGTTGATCAAAACCACCTTGGTGATTTGAAATGGATTCACCGTTATTGTATTACACCGTTTGCTCACTATTATTTAAGGATCAACTTCAACCAATATTTTTTAAATTAATAACCATAATTTCTGTGTTCTCACTGTATAATATTTAGTGTTAGAACTGACTAAGATTATTTGAAAATAATTTTTTAAAGCCCAAATTGCCAAATGGCATTCATATATCACGGTCAGCGTATTAAGTAGATTGGAGACGTTCGTTTAATTCACAGTGTATTTTTTAAATTAATAACCATAGTTTCTGTGCTATCGCTGTATAATATTTAGTGTTAGAACTAACTAGAATTACTTGAAAATAAATTTTTAAAGCCCTAATTGCCAAATGGCATTCATATATCATGGTTAGCGTATTAAGTAGATTGGAGACGTTTGTTTAATTCACAGTGTTTCATTTCATCGACATTCTGCTTATTTTTATATCAATTTAGTATAGACATTTGTTTTTGAACTCATATTTATAACACCCAGACAAGTGAATCTAATTGACTTTCTAAAAGATTGAGCTTTATTTTTTATCTCTAGTCTACTCAATTTTCGAAAAATGAGTAATTTTACTTTCTTTACGTCATACTTCCGAATTACATATCCCTGATTTCTGCTTTGCCTTACTCATGTGCCTGAAACTGAAATAAAGGGTAAATGTGTTACGGAAAAAGTAAACTTCACAAAAAATGAGAAAAAATATATAATTATCCTACAGCTATAAATTCTATGTTACAAAATCAAAAGCAGTATTAACAATACCCTTGAAGGCTAGTCGAAAATTCAATTGTAAGACTTAACCTGACACTTGAGAAAACCATAGTACACAATAATAGGGAATCAAAGTTATTCCATTCACTACTTTCATTGATTCTAAATCATACACAATGAGCTACATTTATTTAAAAAATACAATATTCTGGATTGACCCTTTGTTTTCGTAATATGCAGCGTTTTCAGTAAACATTGCAGAATAAAAAAGCATGTGCAGCATAGGCATAGCGTGCCTCTAACTTCCTTTTTTTTGGGGGGGGGGGGCACGAATTGAATTCAGTTAGGGCTCTCCTTAGCGCATTGACTGCCAGACGGTCCTTAATATATGAAATATTATGATTTTTTTAAATTGAATAACAATAGATTTATTCAAAACTTATTCAATGAGAATATAATATAAATAAAATGAGAAAAAAAATATAGCATTGAATTTTTGTTATGAATCATATCATTGTTAAAAACTATGTTAAGGCTAAAGACATAATTGGAATCTTGTTTCACAGTTTCAAAAAGCGGAAGAATATTAACTTTGTTAAAAGTTTTCTACAATTTTCAGACTTTAACTAAACTTCCAATAACGGTTTAATTTATTTCAAGTCAAGTTAAGCACGGGGGCACTGCCCCCCCCCCTCCCGTGCCTCTCGACGCTACGCCTATGATGTGCAGTGAATGAATCAAACTGAAGAACAATTTTACGTAAAAACAAAATTTTTCAGAACAAGAATGTTAAAAACAATTGAAAATACAATACATTCGCTTTTGATTTATTTAACAATTAATTAAGCAAAAAGAATGGGTAAAAATATAAAATCACTTTCTGTACTTCTGATTAAATTTAAGTTTACTTGCACCCCCTCCATCGTAAAAAAAAAAAAACAGATTTTTTTAAAACTAGTATTTATCTATTAGGGCTCATACGCTTTAAAGCAAAATATAGTAAAAAATTAGATATGGAGTTTATAACCCACTTCTATGCAAAGAGAAAGCTTTCAAAGGCTACTGACAGAGAAAAATTTCAAGAAGATTAAAGAAATCTTTGTCGTTTCAACGGTGAACTAAGAAATTTATGCATGATTACGCACAGTTTATCTATAAAAAATTTCTGATCTCAGAATTTGCATTTGTTTAAAATTTTACTTTTAAAATGCGGTAATTAATCTAATCAAAAAGTTAAAACAGCATTTATCCGACCAATATTTTTTATTTCTCGCTTTAGAAAATCCCATTGTTTGAAAGATCTTCTGAACAGAAGGTCGCAGCTGTATTTGCATATAAATAGGAAGTTTTTATTAAATGAAAACCTCTTTTTTAGAAACATTACACAGGTAGAAATTTTACAATATCCTGAATCAAGACCTCAGTTAATTATGAAGTAAGCGTAAGATATCTCTAAATTTTGCTACTTTAGTAGCAGTCCATAACTTTAAATACTACAAACAAAAGGCGGTATATATTTTCAAGAGAAGTAAGTCAATAGTACTGCATTCAAACCAATTTCATGAATTTAAGCTTGAAGTATGGTATGATTTTAAGTAGATTTTACGGTTTGTTATCTTTTATTAGGGTATAAAGGGTTTTTGTCTATCTTTCTTCTTTGTTTATTAGTTGAATTGCATTATTTGTATGCGCTGAAAGGCACATTCAAAAGGCCTTAAATTAGTATCTTTTTTATGTTCATTTCGCCCAAGTTTAAAGTTGTATTTAAAAAAATGTAAAGCAGTTCTTGAAGGTTTAATCGTTCAGAGTAATGACAAAGCCAGAGAAAAAACTTTCTGGGAGGAGTAGGATTTCCAAGTTCATTCTCTTAAATTAAATTTTGTTTATTGGTTTATTGATTAATACAGTTGTGATACTATAAGAAGGTCCCAAAATTAGGAAGGGTGGAGAGTTGTCGCTCTAAGCTCCTCCCCCTCTGCCTACGTAATATCTTCAGACTATTTTTCTCTGGTCGGAGATGCTTCGACGGATGGCCGAAAGTAATTAAAATTATAAAGATAATGGAACACTTATGAAGTATTTAAAAAAAAACAAGAAACAAATCCATAAAAAGCATTTTGAAGGTTTAAATGGATTTTAAAAAGTGTCATACAGAATTTTAACCTCTTATGTATTCATCAATTTAATATTTTTACGAGACAGATTTATTAAATGAGATTTCTAAATTTTATGGTATATTGAATTTTCTGTAAGATTTCTTTGAAAGAGATGATTAACTCTGATTTAAAAACAACATTCACGGAGAAAATGCTAATTTTATTTGAAAAAAATATCAAGGTTTCGTTTGCGTTTCCAGTTTCTTTCCGAGATAATGAAACCGAAATATCCTAATGCATTTTTCTGTATTTAATGATACTGGGTTATTGAAATGTTCTTTTTTTCCTTATCTGAAAATACTTTTTACAATGAATAAAGTAATAACTGACTCTGTGTTTATCTATGAAAAATTAAACAGTTCGATACGAAACAAGATTTAGAAATCCTCTCGAAAGTTTAGAAATGCTCTTTTTTAACAAGTGGGTTTTAGCTTAAAAAGTATCGATAGAAAGAAATTCACAGATGATTATTCTGAGATTTCTAGCATGAATTCACAAGAGCTGTTTTATTCTCTAATGATAATTTATGCTTGAAACTTAATGCAATTTATTTTTGGGATAAGATGAATGTTACTAATTTTAGCAATTTGAAAATTTAAGACGTGAATCAAAGAAGCCAGAAAAAAATATGAGAAAATTGTTTAACAAGATTTTGATATTTAAAAAATATTTTACATCTCAAAGCAGGCTGAATAAATATGAAAAAAAGTTGTTAAAGGGAATAAGATTTAAACATATACCTGAAATCATTTAAATTACTTTTCATTATAATTAGCTGTTATTTTTATTACAAATTAGTTCTTTTAATTTTTTTTCTCAGCTGCTTTTAAGGTTTGCTCTTCAGTGTTCTTTTTTAGGAATATTTTTTTTATAAAAACCTCACACATGCCTCATCCGAGTTTTGGAACAGAAGTAAACCATTATATGCTAAATACAATGGAATGTAATCTGTTCACTAACTAAAAAGGCTTTAAGGCAGCACGTGAGTAGACTTTGTAGATCCTCAACTCAAAATAATGGTAAAAGATCTTTAAAATTTTGGAATTTCATGATATTAAGGTGTATATTTTTGTTACAAAATTACAATCAATTTTTGAAAATGTTGATTAAAAAAACTTTTTGGAAAATTTAATTGTACTCATAAAAACTATTTTCAGTTAAAAGAAAACATGATGATAACCTCGAGTAATATTTAATCGAGTAATTTTCAATGTGTTATTAGGAAACTGTCTGCAAGAAAAAAGTCATCATTGCTTACCACAGAGACTTGAGATTTACTGGATCTGCTCATGGGCCATTAGTAAAAAATACAGAAGTTAAAAGAATTCGTGCAAAGCAGAGAACGATTTCTATGGCTCGAAGAAGCTCACTTGAGTCCAGAAAGAAAAAAGGAAACAATCATCAATATTGTAGATAAAATAAAATATAGAAGACTGTCGAAAAAAGACAGAAGGTAAACGTGGTCGTATGTTATCATAAAGTAAACTCTAATCCTGACTGCAAAGGGCAAGTGCAAATGATCTTTCACTGTTACGCAACAACAAACGGCAACAGTCAGCATACGCCAACTGTGAGGTATCTATTCGTTTTTCATAAGAGAAAAAAGGGAGTTAAAGTAAAGGGAATAAAGGGAAGTAATCTGCTCACTGACTGCTGGGGTTTTTCAAAATCTGAAATCCACAGATGAAAAAGAAATATGTGTAACTGAATTTACCTATTTCCGGACAAGACATTTCGAGCAGAATAAACATAGCTTCAAGATGACACGTGTCCAAGACAAGCTTATAATGTGATCACCAACGACACTACAACCAAGGCTGAAAGTTTCATCTTTAGAAACAGAAACTCAGGTTGAAAGTCTTGCTACGGGAAGGAATGCAGGGTACTGGAGAACCGGCTCCATAGGATCCCTTTTCTCGTGACACACCAACAAAAAGATAGCCGAACGAGTAAGTAATGAACACTTCTTCAGTTTTACCTTTTTTATCAAAATAGGGCTCGAAATACTATGAACTAGTTAATAGTTCATGATCAGGCCGATGAGTATTGGTCTGTGCCCGAGGTAGCTTAGGGTAGTACGTCGGATTTTGACGCTAAGGGTGCTCGGATCGAATCCCGACAATAACCATTAATTACATTGTCTAGCTGGATATGGATACATTAAATCCGTAGACTGTAAAGTCCCTATATGAGGTCACTGTGTGGAAGAGGGTAGATACCCCAGATGTCCCTCCTGGGGGTGGTAGGTCAAAATTTAGCTGGCACCTGGCTAAATCGGACTTCAATTCTTGTGGTGTCATTATAAACCGGAGCCGTACCCCTCATCCCGTTAGACTGTATGGATCTGTTCTGGAATACGTCTGGCCAGGGGCATTAAAAACAACAACAATAACAACATTGGTGTGATTGTCGCAATTCACAATTCACAATGTTCAATGCTCATTTTGACAACCACACTAATGCTCGTGCGTATAATTTATTGTGGAAATGAAGACGTATTCCTTGCGTATTTTGTCATCCACAACTTTACTGTAATCATCATCGGATGCGTTTAGTATTGGAACATATGACCAAGTTCTACCAAGGAGTAAAGAATGTTCCGAACAGAATTATTCCTGGGTACGATACAAAGTGCCCCCAGTTTTTCTTTCTAGCAAACACGACATCTGGCGCATCAAATATTTAGATTCATCGCGAGGGAAGATGATTCACATACACAGTTTAAAATAGATTTCAGGCAACAACCCAAGAAATTCCACCAAAATGGACCATAAATCCTCTACAGTCTTAGCTAAAAAAGTTTCTCACTAGCTCTAGCGAATACATGTATAGTATCTATGAATTCCTAATAACATCCATAAATCCTCTACAGTCTTAGCTAAAAAAGTTTCTCACTAGCTCTAGCGAATACATGTATAGTATCTATGAATTCCTAATAACATATCTATTCAACTACACTGCTCAAAAAAGTTAGGGGAATAAGCAAAGAAGTTAAGAAAACCGTGCGAGACAGCCACGTATTGGCATAAAATGGATAGTACACGCGTATCAATGCGCAATACAGAAAAAAAAAGACTTAAAAAAATTTGTAATTAAGCTTTAATTCTTTGAAAATATGGAAAAAACATGAAAAGATGATTTAGGGCAACAATTTGGTTACATGTTAACGAAAAAAAAAAGTATTGTTTAGAAATGATGCAAGATTTTTAATATGGCGTGTGGTCTCCTCGAACAGCCAAGACTGCGGTACACCTGTTTTCCATGGATGCGATGATGTTATCGATAAGACTTTGGGGAATACTGTTCCACTCCTCAAGAAGTGCAATCTCCAAGTCTCAGAGAGTAAAAGAAGGCCTTGGTCTCGCAGCAATGCGTCGTCCGAGCATGTCCCAAACATGTTCGATTGGATTCAGGTTAGGAGAGCACGCTGGCCATTCCATACGCTGTATTGTATCAGCTTCAAGCATGTTCTCCACAAGACGAGCTGTATGCGGTCTGGCATTATCATGCTGGAAAACAAAGGAATCTCCAATGGCTGCAGCGTAAGGTATGACATGAGGTCTCAGTATCTCGTCTGCATACCTTCGGGCCGTCAAAGTACCATTCCGAATGATATGCAGGTCCGTACGTCCACCTATGCTGATTCCACCCCATACCATAAAACCAGCTCGTTTGTATTGTGACCTTTCACGAACGAATGTGGGGTTATTTCGAGTGCCCCTTTCCTTCCATGCCAAAACACGTCGGGTGTCACACTCCAGACTGAATCGGGACTCGTCTGTAAACAGCACTTGGCTCCAACCATGTTGCTCCCAATCTCGATGTTCAGCAGCCCATCTTCTTCGGGCCGCACGGTGGCGTGAGGTCAAGAGAATACAGACCATTGGCCTACGTGCATAGAAACCTCCCTTATGAAGCCTATTACGGACTGTTTGGCTGGACACCCTTCGTCCTGTTGCCAAGAGCAACTGTCTTTGCAGCTGAGTAGCATTGTCTCTTCTGTTTCGACGAGCTGTTAACATTATATACCGATCATAAGTTGCTGTAGTGACGCGTGGCCGACCTTGCTCTGGTCGACCTCTAACATTCCCTGTTTCTTGGAATCGATTCTACAGCCTTGCAACGACACTTCTGGCGACTCCAACAGCGTCCGCGACACTGCGTTGTGTTTGCCCGGATTCAAGTCTGCCTATAATACGCCATGCCATGGATTCCGATAAATCACGTTGTTGATACATTTTCAAGTCACCTTTTCTCAAAAAGAATAACTGAGCAATCGAATTTCACAGTTAAGGCAGTGAAAGAGACGTTTCTGAAACACCCCGATTTCCGCCCTTATGTTCTTTTTCTGGTTTTTGAAGTCATGAACTTTGATTTGCATATGAAGTTTTCTTCTTCTGTTTCCTGCTAGGCTTTAAATTATGGAGGATTTATTTTATGTTACTTATCGGTGTAAGTATTTGCGTAATTTCGTTAAAACCACGTGCTCCCCTACTTGTTTTGAGCAGTGTATTAATACATCTATTAAAGAATTATAATTTTCTTCAAATGTCACTGAAAACAGCCTCTTCTATAATTCCTACATTTAAAAATCCATTAAAACAGCGTAATTGGATCTGTTTTGCTTCTCCGCTTGTACTAAATTATCTCGTCAGGTTTCCATTTCGGCAGCTCCTAAAGTAAATAATTCTTCTTCAAATAGTTTAAAATGATATGCATAGTTTATAAATAAATACTTGTTCTCAGATCTTTTTGTCACTCTTGATGTACTGAGCTTTCAAATTTGTAAATTGTTTGTTTTTCATTGTTTTTCATTGCATGCACTGTCCATTAAGGAATAAAGTATCACTGCTTAGTTAATAGAATGATTTTCTACAAATAGATAGTTTCCTCCTAAGGAATTTTTATTAGATGAACTTACGCATTCTGATATCAAATGAATTATTTTTATAAATAATGGCGTAGGAGAGAAGACATATAAAAGAAAAAATCTTCTTTTATTCGATTTCTGATCATCACTGTTCATCTGATCCTTACTGTTTGGAAGAGATCATTTGTAATCAGTAAAATTTATGCTCTACTTATGAATATGTCAGAGCTGAAATAAAGTAAACGAGTCATAAAATACATGGCTATAGATATAAATGAATCCACAATGGTTTACAATAAGAAAGTTGTTAAAATAAATTTAATTTATGCTGTACATGCTATCTTTGATCTTTCTAGCCTCAAAACTTTTTTTTAAACTGAATTATCTGCACATTATATGAAAATAAACCCTAACAGCAAACTTGTGTTAGTGTCTACCATGCTTTGTATATTTACAGGTATGCATAAACCTAAGACAAAAAGTGTCTTCCCACCACTGTTGAGAAGTATCGCCATCTGTTTTATGTCATTTATAACGAAAAAAATAGGTAGAAATACCTCCTATCTCTTCATAATTTTCTTTGATAATTTCTTTTGATAAACTATGACTTATAAAAATTTGCACTCATTGCGTATTAATGAGATAGAGCTATAGCAAGACAATGCAAAGTAATAATGAAATAAATAAATTATATTTTTAGAGTGAAGGTAATAGCGCCCTTTACACTTCCGCTCTTTCGCGAGTGCTTGGAGCGTACGGGATTGCGTGCGGGAAAACTTGCAGCATGCTCCAAAGCAGCTTTCCCTTCTTCTCCGACACCTTTACACGTGCACTCAATAGAGCGGGATTGTGGTTTCACGCGGGAAAGAGCGTACGTGTATAGGGCGCTAATGTGTCATGATACTACTAACGAAAAATATGAAAAGTCACCTGTAAAATATTGTTTCATAATCGTGATAAAATTCCGGCCGAAATATATTAACCAAATATATTTCGTCACTCTAAAAATATATTTTATTAATAAATTATATTTTTAGAGTGAAAGTTATGTGTCATGCTACTACTAAGGAAAAATATGAAAAGCCACCTGATAAATATTGTTTCATAATCGTGAAATCCACCTGTAAAATCATCCACCTGTAAAATATTGTCTCATAATCGTGATAAAATTCCGGCTGAAATATATTAATAAAATATATTTCGTCACTCTAAAAATATATTTTATTAATAAATTATGTTTTTAGAGTGAAGATTATGTGTCATGCAACTACTAAAGAAAAATATGAGAAGCCACCTGTAAAACATTATCTCATAACGGCCTTAAACACTGTATTTTCCAGATTATCATGCCGGATTTTTATTAATAATCTCGAATAGTCTTATGTCCTATGTTTAATAGTCGAAAAGTCATATGATTAATAATTAGGTGGATATTTGATAGTCTCATTTTTACATGCTTTGGTAGGCAGAATTACAGATCCATGTGAATTAATATGAAAAAAACAATTTGTATAAATGCGTATGTACTATATATTATGAGAAATGCATAAATGGATCACCACATCTAAATTGTACATTTATAGCTTTGTATTTATATTCGGTAAACATTCGCAGTTTGCAGACACCTAAAAATTCTAAAACTTGCTTCTAATGTAAATGATTTTCTTATCTTAAAATTTTATGCATTAATTTCCCTTACAAACGCAATTTTAATTTAATGTGATTTTGTGTAATTTTCCGGAAAATTAGAAAAAGGAAATTGATGAAAACTATAATCTTTTATAAGTTGCATTTTAATTTTTGATTTACTTGAATGCTATTAAAAAAAATTTATTATTGATAAAAATGATCCAATCTAGAATGTCGTATAATCAACAGGTTTAGTAGTCTGTTTCTTTGAGACACAAGCAATGACTACCAGATTGGGACTGATTTCTCCTAAAAGACACAACAGTTTCTATGGATAAGTGATTTAACACCGGGAGAGTGAAAAGGGAACTACATGAAGCACTCAAAGCAAAATACAGAGAGAGTAATTTAGTTCATTCTACGAAAAGAGGAAGAATGTCTCGTGAGTAAATATTTTTTTACGGAAGTTATTTTCTTTATTTGCTTACTTTGTTTTGGCTAATGAGATGAAAATTAAACAGAATGTGGAGATTTTTAAGAGAGAGTTATTGAATAGATTTTTTCATAAATTTATTTAAACGTGAATAAATTGTAAAATAAACCAAGAGCTTATAGTTTATTATAGACCACAGAAAATGCAAACAAATAAATTAACATATTCAACATGATGTATGATCCTGTTTAAGAGTCATCCTCAATTTTCGTTAATGCAAATTTGGAAGCTGATGTTTGAAAACACAGTCATTTTTTAAAAAACTTATTTATCAAAGTGATAAAAGGAACATTATAAGTGAAAATGAAATTGCGGATAGAGAATATATTTATTCTTTCCCTTGAAAACTATAAATTGATTTTGAATGATCAGTATAATTCTTTATTCACAATTTCTACCCACGTACAAGGGAAGATAGACAGTGAAAATGTTCCATTAAACAGTGCTTTATGGAATATTCTAACATTTTGTTTCTTTTTATATTTTGTAACTTATTTGTTTATAAGTCCCTTAAGATTGGTTTGTATTTTACAAAAAATGAAAAAAGTTCTAACCGCATGAAGAAAGAAAAGTAAATTGTTCAATAATTAGTTACCAAGTAGGAACTTTCAACATTAAGCAACAAATATCATATTAGTCAGTCTAATTTTTGCTTTAATCTATTTGCATTTCAGAAAAAAAGCTACCCAAAGAAAATATCGAATTTGATATTTTTCACTAAACTATTGTAATTATTTTTCTCTGATCACAGTAAAATTATCCCTGACAGTTAAAATTATCAAAAAGTAGTTTTGAATATAAGTGAGGTTTCCTGGAAGAAAAAAAATGTATTGAGTGTGCATGGGCTTTTGAATAAACCATGTTTCGAGTACAAAATTTCTGAAAGAAGTTTCCTCAACCCTTTGCCGTAGAAAATCGAACTTAATTCAATTTTCTACTTCATGGAAGCGGGAAATGGTTTGGAAAACTTATCTGAAAAGTTTTTTTCTGCGGGCTGAGCGAAGCTAAACTTGTCTATCTTCCTCATCCAATGCTTTCAGAAGGTCATATTTTTCAATTACCTCTGTACATGGATTGGTTCCAAAGTAAATCTACCAATTGGTAAACACGAAGAAAAATTTCAAAATATTATCAAGAGCAAAAAAACTTATATTTACCGGAGTACTTCTGGAACTATTTACTTGAATCTTGTTCGGAAACTAGAAAAATCTTAAAAATAGAAACAAGGCATGCAACTTATGTAAGCCCTTACGACTATTAAAAAGCTGCTAAAATTCGATTAAGTTCGTCATGGGTCTGTCGAAGGAACATTTAAATTACAAAGAAAAAGAACAAAATATTTCCCAACTGTACTGGACACGTAAAATATAAAACTATTTTTGTTATAAATATGTTTCCGTTTCGAAATAATTCTAGTTTTGCATTAAAGACTCATGGCAGTTTAAATACACAACACTGTTAACTGTTTCTGACGAATATGCACCGCATTTATTCGCAAGGAATTTCAGTCAGGAAACTTTAATAGTAAATTTAATTATACGTAGCTCAATATATATAGAATTTTCCCTTTCGATTATTTACAAAAAAGTGATAGCCGTAGGTTTCGTCTCCCTATACATGTTCATGAATTTGAGACACAGTAATTCTATAAATATAGTATACATAGATATATCACGTGGGAGATTGATATAATATACATATAAATTATCTTTCTATGTAAACACGAATTAACATTTTCTGTGAGTAATGAAGTGTTGTTTAAAACTTTTTTCTTTTTTTTAAAAAGAAAATACATTTTAAGCCATTAAAAAAAATAGGCAATCACAACAATTTTATTGGCTCTCGTGACATTTTCCAGTATTGACACGCTGAAAATGCCTCACAGCACATGGTCCATACTTGTCATGATATCACGGTCTTAAAACAAAAATACAGTATCAAATAGAACCACGCAAGTCAGATATGCCTCTTATGCATGATATGTCAGATATGGCTATTTATTTTTGTTATTCAGAGGGATTCCGATGTCTAAACAAAGAAGTTAGTTTCCTCGTGGCGTGGAAGGCGTGAAGGTAAATTTCGCTTGACTGGTTTTCTCAAGTCACTTGGAATCAAAAGTGGTCGACACAGCCTGTAGGTGGTTCGTGAGAGAGTAGCATTCATTTTGGTAGTGAGCAGCATTGGGTTTTATTTTCTACTTAAAAAAGTAATCACGAAATATTAGCAAATATTTTCTATATTTAATCATCCAACCATCTAGGTGAGGATAAATACCATGCAGGCCACGTAGAATAAAAAAAAGTAATATAAGACGGCAAGGCAAGCTTTAAAATATTTTTTTTCATTCACTCAAATGTCCTTGGTATTTTAAGTAAAAACTATACACTGGTGGTTTGAATGATTAGAAAGCAGCCTCAGTTTTGTGCATATGCATCGTGCAATTTTGTACAGAATAAGGCTTAGTTTTCAAAAAAAAAAATGCTAAAATTTTTCAAAATGCTCCAAACACATTCCATATAATTTAAAATCCTTCAATATTTTAATATAATTTTACCATACAAATATAAACTGTGCACTGAATATTTTTGTATAAATCAGAAGCTATAAATAATTTTTTAAAAACTTTGATTGTTATTTTTTGCGTTTTTGCATCTTTTTATTTCATTTCATGGTCTGTAAATTTCGAAAGTATTTGTAGTTTCAAAGAATAATGCCCAATCTTGTGACAAACACTTACGTTAAGAATCCTGAGAAATTTGGAAGAAATGAGAAGGAAATGAATGCGCATGGAACATTTTGAAAAATGCTGGCAGTTTAAAAAAAATTTTTAAATAATTCATTATTCTGCCCCCCAAATACTTATTTGCTAATTCAAAGTGTCTTCAATGCAGAAAAAAATATTATTAATTATTCCCATTTTGTATGCAAAGATAAAAATTGAAAACTGAAAATAAACGAGGTTGAAGGCACCCTGTGTCCTTAATAAAAAGATTAAAAAACATAAAGCAAAAGCAAGCTGCCAAGATAGTAGCGATTTTAATTTTGAAACTCAAATTGTTTCAAAACCAATTGTTTTAAGATTTATTTTTTATGCGTTTAGAAAAATAATATTATCGGCATGAAATGTATCTATCAATGCCAATTATAATACATCACTGAACGAACTACGAATTGAAATTGGAATTTCAGTTAAGAATCTTAAAGAATGTACTGACTTTTTTGATGTCTTTACTCAATTGAAAAGTAAAGTTACGAGTTATAAAATAAGTATGTTCCTAAATGAGTTGTTTTCCTTGGAGTTTACAGCATCTGTTGCCGAAGTTAAATTGTCTTTTTCTTAGCACAAATTCTCATGAGTACGATATTTATAGCTGATAAACTGCGTTGAAGAGTACAATGATAAATGAAGAGGAGGTTGTAAGAAAACTTGAAATAACTGACATAAAGTAAAAATTGTTTACTCGAATACAATAGTTGTTCAATTTTTTTTCACTTTTCTTTAATTTTTATTTTCTTAGCACAGCTCACACAACCTATTAAACAAAACAATGCTCGTAATGCCATAACATGCTGTTTTAACATCATGTTATGCCATTTATAATGTTTAATAAACTATAAAATCTATACATGATACGCAAGTATACAATTAAAATTTTTAGAAATCGGTAACATTTAATTATCAATCAATGATTCACAGTCTTAATATATTTTGGTACATTTTAAATATATATATATATATATATATATATATATATATGTGTGTGTGTGTGTGTGTGTGTGTATGTATATATATGTGTATATATATATATATATATATATATATATATATATATATATATATATATATATATATATATATTTATTTATTTATATGTAATGAAAACTGGACGGGTTGTAGTCGTAGAAGTTGACGAGTGGCGCAGGCAATGGAGAGTCGATTAAAGTTTGACACTCGAAAGGAAAGAAGAGGTAAGGAAACATGATCCTGCAGTTAGCTGGTTATAAAGCAGTTTTTATTTACCACGATTCCCATGGCACAAGTTGTGGTCATCTCGGAATTTCACAGTTGGACGGACACATCGCGCGGCTAGCCGGGGACGCCCCCCCCCCCCCCCCCGCACATTTTGACAGCAGCGAAACTGACGTGTTTCCTGTTTGGGAGCAGACACCCAAAAGCTACAGAAAACCTAAATCTCTGGCCCGAGTACGGGTACAAATAACTTCTAATTGGTCAGATCCCGACACCTGACTACATCGCGTCATATGGGGTCATGTTTCTCGAACTTTCTGCATTACGTAAGCTCTCTGTCCGCACGTGGACTCCGGGGAAAATATACTAGGTTATTTCGGGTCAAATTGAGGGGTAATGCTTTATTGCAAAGGGGTGAAAGAATTTGGATTGACTTTTTAACGATAACGGAAAGGTTTTAAATTTATTTCATATATATATATATATATATATATATATATATATATATATATATATATATATATATATATATATATGTATGTATATATATATATATATATATATATATATATATATATATATATATATATATACACTCATGGACAAAAAGAGTAGCGCACCAAGAAATAATTGCGGGATCGTAACAATACTTGCAATGAAGGTACATGTCGGGGAGATATGCAAATGATTAGAAATGCAGCGTGATTGCGCATTACATATAGTCGGTAGAGGGCGTTGAACATCGTACTCTGTGGAGTATAAAACAGGTAACCAAAGCTTGTTTGAGTGTGCTGAATCATTTACAAAGGAAGAGATGAGATAGACATGCCATTACGCCGTGTTCGAAGACAATATAAGCAGTTGTCGCAGTTTGAGAGGGGGAGAATCGTCGGGATGATGGAAGCTGGGTGGTCAGCTAGGCGAGTAGCTCGTCAATTAGGCCGCTCTGATTGTGTTGTGAGGAGGTGTTGGGACCAGTGGACCAAAGAGATGTCATGTACACGAAGACCAGGCTCAGGACGCCCTCGACAGACCAGTCGTCGAGAAGACCGCCACATCGTAAGAAATCGTAACAATGCACGCGTACAGCCAACTGCTTCATCGGCCGCCATCCAGGCACAGGTAGCACCTTCACTAGGGGCCTCTGTGTCTTCTCGAACCATACGAACGCGCCTGGCTGAAGGACAGTTGGTATCGCGGCGCCCATTACGTGTGCTGCCCTTGACGCCCTCCCATCGACGCCTCCGTTTGGAGTTTTGCCGCGCACGAGGAAACTAGACTGCAGCGGAATGGAACCAGGTCGTCTTTAGCGACGAATCCAGATTCAATCTCGGCAGTGATGACAATCGTGTTCGTGTGTGGAGAGCCCGTGGTGAACGCTTCAATCCTGCCTTTGCTGTACAGCGACATATCGCTCCCACAGCTGGTGTGATGGTATGGGGTGCCATTGCCTACAATACACGGTCACCCCTAGTATTGTTCCGTGGCACCATGACAGCCCAGCGGTATGTTCATGAAATCCTGCAACTACAGGTGTTGCCACTTATGCAACGGCTCCCAGGAGCCATTTTTCAACAAGACAATGCTCGGCCTCAAACGGCAAGGGTGTCACAAGACTGTATCCGCACTGTTACTACCCTTCCTTGGCCTGACAGATCCCCAGAATTGTCTCCAATCGAGCATATCTGGGATAATTTGGGACGACGAGTTGGGCATCCCACGAGTTTGAACGAACTAGAGGCAAGGTTACAGCAAATATGGAACGAAATGTCTCAAGACATCATACAGAACTTGTATGACTCAATGTCATTTACTTATATCAAAGTAGTCATTACGTATGTAAAATTTCGTTATATGTAATCGTTTCGTTGTACGTATGTAAAAGTTCGTAATATATATATATATATATATATATATATATATATATATATATATAGAGAGAGAGAGAGAGATGTCGTAGGCGAATTGACAAATCCTCCTTATTGCAAAGAGCCGTCATTTTGTAGTGCGCCTGGCTATTTGACAAATGATCGACAACTTTCTAATTCGCCAGATATTTTTAAGGATTATTGTAATGAGACCATACAACTTTAGGCTAGTTAGAAAAATTTCAATAGTTTGCATAAACAGCCAGGCTTATTGCAATAAGGCCAAAGAAGTAAAGGCTTATTAAAAATGACAGATAAAGAGATTGTTACTTAAGTACTTTCCTTCAATGAACATATGAATTTGTTATGCCTTAGTTAATATAGTATCAAGAATGAAAACCAATACACAAAAAGTGCTAGAAAAGACAATAAACCATAAAATATGTAGTTTATCGTATGTAGTATGTCCTGTAATACATGTACTGTATTTTTACAAAAAATACAGTTTATAAAACATAATTGAATTTAAAAAAATACATAATATTTTGGTACATAACATTTCATAGCGTGGTAATTTTTCTGTAATAGTAGCTGATAAAGTAGCTGAATAGTAGCGAGAAGTAATGACTATCGAATGATCACGGGAGAATAATGCAATCCTTTGAAGTCAAATTTGAACTATGCATTGAATCAAAAACGCTGTTTCTACAGAATTGTCGTTCTACGAACACGGTTAATCAATCTAATGTGCAATCAATCCTAGAAACACTCATGCTGTTCTTTTTTTAACGGCAATTCTTTCTACACTCCTCAGATTTCATACGCAACAATTTAAAGAATAAATATTGTATCCTCTAAAGTTTTAAGGAGGTCCGATCCACATTTAATATTTTTTTTTAGTTAAAATTTTGAATTTTTGTGATGGTTAACCATATAATTTGTAAACAAAATCATATCGTAAAAATTCTTATTTAAAATAAAATAAATTTAAATTTAAAATTTTTTTAAAAAGTGGGGTAATTTAAAATCGTTATAACTCGAAATATTATTTGCCGAATTTCAATACTTTTTCATTTAATTAAACAGAAATATATGTTTTAATTTTTATTCAGTGTTTTATAAAATATTAATGAAAAAAATTAAAATATTTAGAATAAAAATTTCAAAACAAAATTATGTAACGTATTTTTAAAAAATCATATTTTCAAAAGTAAAGATTTTTTTCAGATTTGCTGAATTAAAATTAAAGTAAAATAATTGAAAAAGACATGTTCCAAGTTCGAACCCCTTTTCTTTAACGGTTCTTGACTTATAGCAATTTAAAGACGTGAAATGGTGAAATGCCGAAAAACGTATTTACAGGTTTAAACAGAGATTGGCTACTATTAGAGTGTTACGAAAAAATATATATATAATAACATTATCTCATGTTTTAATTAAGCTAGAAACATGATTTAAACTTTATTTTGAGCGGAAAAGAACATACAATTTTTAATGCAAAAATTTTTTAATGCAAACTTTTTCTTGAAAATTTGAAGAAATTTGTCTTCCTGGACCCTCTTAAAGAAAGGAAATATTTTCATTTAACCAGGACTCCAAGTGAGAAAAATGTTTGAAACCGAGATTGTAATTTTAAAAATCCAGCTTTTATGGTATCTGTCTTCGTTTGGAGCTCTTATTTTCAAAAATATATAGTACTGATTAAATACATATATTTTTTAGTTCATATGTGATATAAAATCATAAAAACAAACACAATTTTCGTCCAAATTTCATAACATTTTAAAACAGAGGGAATATTTTACAAATATTAAATTTTGGTCAAAACTTCAAAACATTTTAAAATATAGGGAATCTTATTAATTTAAGTACAATCTAGTGCTTTTACCAGAGATCCTACACTCCATTCAACTCAATACATTGTAATTTCCTTTATACTATATACTACTGTATCACTTACCTGTGTTCTGAACGAAAAGTTTTAAATTATTTCCAAAAATATGCCAAGAAAAAAAGGAAAAAAGATTTTTAAAAAATATCTTTTTATATGTACAGGAACCTGTGGAATAATTAAATTAACTCATTTAGCTTAGATTTTAGCTCAAAACATAGTTAGTAATATGTAAAACACTACTGAGAAATTTCTTTGAAATATATTGAAATTTTTTTAAAATTGTTAGTTTTTTCGTTTACAAAAGTAACGGGAAAATTAGTTTTCTGGAAAAGACATTTAAAGATTCTACTTCCGGTCAATTAATATAGCTTTCGGTTTATTAAATTAACCCTAAGTTCTTATCCAATAATCACACGAATAAAAGTAAAGCAATTTTAGAGTCCTAAAAGAGTGGTCTTTGAAATAGAGGAATAATATTTTTACGAAAATTTGCACCAAAACAGCCATTTCAACGAAGGCAGATACCTTAAAAAATATTTTGTTTTGCAAAAAAAAGTTATAAAAAAATACGAATGAGATAATATACTCCCAATTTTCTGAAATTACTTGAAGTTAAGTTAAAATTATTATATTTTATTGTCGCCAAATTTAATCCATTTCCTCATTCACTTCTATGTAACTTTCTGGACAGTTATTTTTTTAATCGTTAGTAACATGGACCTTCTATTACGTCTTTTAGGAGTTTAGTTTTAGGTGTCCCAGTACGAAAATTTTGATGATATCTACCTATTTATTTTGCTCATATGATCGTTTGCAAATTCAATTTTAAGAGACTTTGTGTTTTTGTTGAAATTTTATGATTTCACGAAAAATACATTTCTCCACACTCGGAAGAGTGAGGTGAAATCCTGAAATGTGTCATAAGAATTTCTTTTTGTTTGTTTGTTGTCGTGTCTACGAATTGTGCAAATGCACTATCCATAGAAGAGTGGTGCAATTGTCTCAAGAGAGGTTGGACATCTATCTGGTCCGCGAATTTTGAGCCGAGTCAAGTGACGAGACCGGACCACTTTACCCTGCACCTCCAGAGGTATTGTTTGGGAACTCGGAGGACATTGCAACTACGACAGATTTTCCCCGTGCACCAGCTGCCATTAGTGTACACGTCGGTGGTTTCGTCGTCGAGAGGTATCGAACCAGCAACTTGCAGGTCATTGGCCCGACGTCTTTGCCGACTGGGCTACCGCGCTCTCGATAAGAACTCATGTTTGGCATTATTGAATCCATCTTTGATATTACGTAACAAACACCGAAATTCTGGTCAGATTTCGTAAGAGGGCGATCTATCACTATTCATTTGAAATGATCTCCACTAGTATCAATTAACATTCATTAACTTAATAATTATATAAATAAATTATACTTACAATGAGAAATAAATATGAAATTTTTTGGTATATTTTTAACTTACAGGGAAAAATCCCAGATTTTCTATTAATTTTTTAAAAAAAGATCCATAAACCCATATGGTCATAAAGAAACCCAGATCTGGGTTTAAAAACGAAGGTCTGGGAGTCTTGAACTCAACTCCAAAGCAATGAAAAAAACTAAAAGTAAATAAGAAAGAAAAGCTAAATAAAAAATTTAATTTTTTTCTAATTTTTTTAAAACATCCAAAACAAATAATAAAATTATGCACATTATTTCACAAAATATTAAATGTTAATTTTGCTTCACATTTGTTTAAATATTTACTTTTTGTTGGTTAAATCTCTTTAAAATTTATATGAACATAAACTGAGCCATTTTATTGGAATTTCCTGAAATACAGAAAAGAATACGTCGTAAGCATAAATTATTTGTAAGCCATGTAATTAAAATAACGAGTATTTAAGGATTATTCTTAAATTCATGTTTGTTTGAGAGAAAAATAGTTTTGAAGTTTTTCAATATTTTAAATGTTATTACATTTCAGATGTGTTTATATTTTCCTAATTCATTTAAATGATAATTGCTTTCAAATATCATTTATAATGTTTAGGATATAAATTTCCAAATAAAGGTACTTCAAAGAAATTTTTATGAGTTTAATAATAAAGAGGAAACTGCCATTTGTTTTCTAAAAAATTAATGTACTGCGCTGCAAAGCAAAGTAATTATTTAAATCCTTTAATTTTGTTTAATATTATACATATACCTGCTGGCCATTAAAATTCCAACACCAGGATGGAAAGAATATAACATAACTTTACTTATTATACGTATACAGCATTGTAGGAAGAAAACATGATTAAATTTGTAGTCAATTTGGGGGGTATACAGGGTTCGAAATTAGTACACACTACTCCAGCCTCTGGCAGCTTAAAACGGCTCTAACCCAGTTAGACATCGAGTCGAGCTGAGCTTGGATGACAGATACGGGCAAGTCATTCCATGCTGCTTTCAAGTCTCTGCCACACTTCATCAATCGTGGTGGCTGGAGAGCGGTGGCGGCCCAGGAACCCATTCTCTCAGCAACCCATTACCAGATGTTTTCAGTGGGTGAGAGATCTGGAGAACGTGCTGGTAAGAACAACAGTCGAATAACCCCTGTGTCGAGGTAGTTCAGGACACAACGGGCAACATGCGGTCTTGCGTTATGTTGTTGAAAGATGACGTCTCCAAGGCCTCGAAGATAGGGCAAAGCCACCGGTCTTATGATCTCAGAAATGTAACGCTGGCTGTTCAGATTACCGACGACACCAACAAGAGGTGTTCGTGTCATGTATCTAATGGCTGTCCATACCATCACACCAGGTGCAGGGCTCTTATGACGATATCGAATGCAAGCAGGCCACGTGCCATTCCTGTATCCACTTTTGTCGTTGGGCACACCACTGTCACCACGCTTTTCTATGTTGCAGTATCAAAGGAAGCCACAATAATGGTCGCCGTACAGACAGTCCGTGTTGCTCCAGATGTCATCATACTGTCGGTGCGGATACTTGTGCTTCAGACCAGCCCATCTCCTAACTCACGATACGTGATGTAGCTTTACGATCCTGCAAGATCGACCTGACAACGTCGAAGACGCCGATGTCTATCATATCGGGCGTTAATGGCGGGATTCTTGGAGTGTGTTTAAATTGGAGTATCTGTTACTGCAACCCCCAGGCAAATGGGTGTTTTGGAGTTATGGTATCGAAAGTCATCATAGCATACATAGTGCACGGAAAAACATCCTTTGCCAAACAGAATAGTGAACGAAAGAGAGATCTGAGTGAAAGAGACGGACGAGGTATTGAATCGAATTGTGACACGAAGAAATAAAACAACTCCAATCAAAATGACCCAACAGCTCAATCTACATCTCGATGTTCTGGTATCAACCTTTAGATGTAGAAGGGAACTTCACAAACAAAGTATTTACGGAAGAGTAGCTATTCCCAAGCCACTTGTGGTGGATGCAGCTACAAAATATCGTCCTCAATGGTTCCACAAGTGCAAATACTTGTTGAGTAATATGTCTAAAAATGGCATTTTGTCCGACGAATCATTGTTCACATTGTTCCTCACAACAGGACGTGCGTATGTCTGGAGAACACCTACACAAGCATAAGATTCTGGCTGTTTCATCTCAATTGTCAATCATGGAGGTACATCTATCATGGTTTGGGATGGCATCTCATGGTGTTCTTCAGACCCTATTGTAACCTTGAAAGGGAGATTGAATGAGAAGGACTATGCCAAAATTTTAGCTCATCAGTCCATGCTATGGTGAAAACATTGTTTTTTGCAGGATATGGCGTTCTCCGGTATGATAATCCCCTTATACATACAGCTAAATCTATCAAGTATTGGTTTGAAGAGCATGAAAAAGAAGTCAAATATCTTATATTGCCCTGTACAATATCCCCGACTATAAATCATCCAACCACTGTGATCTGTATAAGCGGATAAATATAGGTATCGACATCCACCAAAGCATCTCTACAGGAACTTTCATAATTTTCTCTGAAGAATGGTATAATATATTCTTAACCACTATTTATGACATCTATAATCCAATCCCAAGGTGAATCAGGTGGTATAACATGACAAAGCTGATCCTGTCCCGTATTAATAAAGGTTTTCATGATGTTTCTCAGTGCTTCCATTATTTTGATAACCACCTACACACACACACACACATATATATATATATATATATCTTATTAATAAAAGCAAGTGTTTGCGTGTGTGTGTGTGTGTCTGCGGCCCCCAGGCGAATCTGTGAAACTTACAGCCGTGAAATTTGGCACACGGGTAGTGCAGACTATGGGAAGGTTCACCTCGAAGCCCGAATTTTAAATTTTATTCTAGACGTTTTTTTATTTTATGTTTTGTACGATATTTTAGGATTTTTTAACTTCAGATTACGATATCTCGGCAAAAAATGATCGCAGAATTTTGATATTTTTTTACAATCTAAGAGTACAGACATTTCTCCTTCAAACAAGACTTCATTTGTTTAAAAATAATTTAAAACAGTCTAATACACTGAAGTGCCACTGAATTAGGGATAGCAAAGCCTATGCAAATTGTGTAGCGCTGCGCATCGTGTATGCGCAAGTGAGGGTGCTGTGGTAACTGCATATATAGCGTACAGAACAACCACTGCATACTGTGGTTGTTCTGAATTAGTTGTTGGAATTGCCAGTATGGGTAAACTGCCTGATTTAGACGACTTCGAACGCGGACAAATCGTAGGTGCGCGACGCATGGGCCATTCAATTTCCGAAATCGTCAGACATCTAGGATTTTCAAGGTCGACAGTGTCAAGAGTATACCAAGAATACATGGATGTTGGGAAAAAAACTAGCGATCGGGCAAACTGCAAAGGACAATTAGCCTTGACAGTGCGTGGTGAGAGACGGCTCAGGCGTATTGTACGTAGCCAGCGAAGCCAAACATTAGATCAAATTACCACCCAGTTTAATGACGGTGCCAGTCGTACAGTGAGTAAACGGACTGTGCAACGCTCGATTCACCGTATGGGTTTCGGGAGCCGTCGACCTACGAGAGTACCATTGCTCTATACTCGCCATCGGGCTGCACGTCTTGCCTGGGCAAGAGAGCACAGAGACTGGAGTGTAGAGGACTAGAAACGAGTAGCATGGAGTGATGAGTCTCGATTCCGACTACTTAATGCCGACGGGAGGCTGAGAATATGGCGTCAGGTTCATGAAGCCATGGATCCTGCATGCCTGGCTGGAACTGTACAAGGGCATGGTGGCTCAATCATGGTCTGGGGTGTTTTTTCGTGGCACATTTTGGGGTCTTTGGTGCGTGTACCAACCTCCCACAATGCAATTCGGTACGTAGATTTGCTGGGTGATCACCTCCATCTGTTTATGCTGTTCTGTTATCCCCACGGTAATGGAGTTTTCCAGCAAGACAACTATACCTCTCACAAGTCTCGGTTGGCTACTGGCTGGTTGGATGAGCATTCCTCTGACTTCTCTGTCATGAATTGGCCACCTAGAAGCCCAGACTTAAATCCTATTGAGCATCTTTGGGATGTTTTGGAACAAAGCGTGAAAGGCCATCACACAGCACCAAAGAACCTTACTGAATTATGGACAGCTTTAGCCAATATTTGGCAAGCCATTCCCGTGGAACGTTTCCAGAAACTTGTTGAATCTATGCCTCGTCGTGTGGCAGCCGTTATCAAGGCCAGAGGAGGCCCAACTCGTTACTAGGTAGGTATATCCCTAATTCAGTGGCACTTCAGTGTATTTTCATCAAAATATTAAATCCACTTTTTCGAGAAATTTAAACAATTTTTAGCATCTACGGTAGATGCTCTTCGTGTTTTTATCTTACAAAGAAAATATTTACATCATCTGGAAGATGAAAGCTTTCTCATTCATATACACCTCCTTTCAAGTCTCTATCTTAAAATTTCGATTTTTAATTGAATTTTAAAGAACGATACGTGAACACAAATTTCAAATGCGGTTGTCTCGAAGAAAGAATTTTTCTCCCATACGTGGAGTGGTGGACAGAGCGAAATTTCTAGCCGGTGGGGGGGGGGGGGAGAATTTTTCTTCTGGCTGCCACTGTTTGCAGGACTGGGGATACGTAGCCACAAAATTTAGATACCTTGATTCGTTGTTTTTTAGTGTTTCCATTCTAATCTGTGAAACTTACAGCCATGAAATTTGGCACACGGGTAGTGCAGACTATGGGAAGGTGCACCTCGAAGTCCGAATTTTAAATTTTATTCTAGAAAATTTTTTATTTTATGTTTTGTGGGATATTTTATGTTTTTTGACTTCAGATTACGTTATCTCGGCAAAAAATGATCGTAGAATTTTGATCCTTTTTACAATCTAAGACTACAGACATTTCTCCTTCAAACAAGACCTCATTTGTTTAAAAATAATTTAAAACAGACTAATATTTTCATCAAAATATTAAACCCACTTTTTCGAGAAATTTACGCTCTTTTGAGGATCTACTATCGATGCTCTTCGAATTTTTATCTTACAAAGAAAATATCTACATCATCTGGAAGATGAAAGCTTTCTCATTCATATAAACTTCATTTCAAGTCTGTATCTTAAAATTTCGATTTTTAATTGAATTTTAAAGAACGATACTTCAACACAAATTTTATACGTGGTTCTTCCAACGCGGTACTCTAGGCGTTGGAATCAATCATTTATAAGAACTGCGCATGCGCACAAGGAAACGTTTTATTTACTTTTGCCGGTGTTCACTTTTTCTGTATTCTGTCAATTTTTGTTTAATTTAGTTACATTTTGCATATTCTTTCTTTTATGCTTCTGTCTGAAACTCTGGAATATTTTTTATTATCATTCTAATACTTCGAAACTTAACAATGTTTACCAGGGGTGTTTTAAAACAACTGTTAATTATGTTTGTGTATAGCTTTGAGAAAAAATAATTTTGTAAAGGTTTTTTTGATCTTTTATGCCAAAATTGCACTTAAAAATCTAAAAGAGAAACAAAAACTTACCTGTAAATAGCATACCTTTTTTATAAACTGATCAATTGGAAATAATTGTTAATGAAATTTAGCTAAAACACCTATCATTCTGCACAAAATCCTAAAGCTAATATTTTAAACTAATTTTGGCTTTTGATTGTGGAATTTTTTATTTTAAAACATGTTAGCAATGTATTACATATGCATTATTTTGTACGTTAAATATAGTTGCACATTAATTTTGTAGAATTTTGTGGTATGACTTTCTTAAGTAGCATGATTTATTTTTTCTCGATGATATCTTTTTCTTCATTGTCATATTTTGAGAACATAACTTTTTTAAATAAAAAAAAACACAAATAACAGTTTAGGTTGACAAAATTTTTTGTCAAGAATTATATTTCACATGATTGGACAAGCCACAGATCAAGAAGTGTTGAAATTAATGGAAGTAAGGTTAATTTTTTTTACATGCAGTAATATTTTCCTGTTCTAATAAATGATTCATAAATTAGAATCGATAGCTCATTTTTACCTCATTTATATTTTTAGAATTTAACTTCTTACTTCTGTTTGACCTTTCCTTTCTATTTTACCATCATGTTTTGTCTTGCTATTATTGAAGTGTGTAAAATGTTTTTCATTGCTTACTACGATTTAAAAATTTTTCTTGTGTTATTGGCCTGAGCATATCTGGCCGCAGCCTATACTTTTTATTCCTACTGTGTTATTTATACTGCTATTTTTTCTACGTTATTTATACTGTATTTAGTTCTTAAATTGATTTGGTATTGTTTACATTTCAGCTTTTTCCGAATGATTTTCCGAATCTTTATCCCGGAAAGAAAAGGGATACTGGAAGAAATCAGACAACAACAGCAAAGAATAGTTGGACAAATACCACAGGATCGTCAGGATTTGTTAGCAAGAGTGTTTCATCAAAAACAAAAATCACTTATGAGTCTCATCACAAAGGCAAAGATTTTTGGAGAAGTTAGGTGTCATATGTACACCATAATTGCAGTTTTGGTTGATTTAAACTCTGTTTTCTCACATTTTGATGCCCCTGTAGCAGTAGTGGATTACATGATTAACTGGAGTTACTCATTTTGTTCCATTTTAAAGGAATTACGCTGTGGTTCATATTGGAATGGCGTTATAAAACATACGGCATATGAGGCAGATATTACAGATCAAATAATAGCCAAAGATGACACCACTTCAGTCAATTGTCCGACATAATTGCAATTTTTGGCAGATTTAAACTCTGTATTCTCACAGTTTGATGCCCCTGTAGCAATTGTGAATTACATGGTTAACTGGAGTTACTCATTTTGTTCCATTTTAAAGGAATTAGGCTGTGGTTCATATGGGAATGGCGTTTAGAAACATACGGCATATGAGGCAGATATTAAAGATCAAATAATAGCCAAAGATGACACCACTTCAGTCAGTTGTCCGACATAATTGCAATTTTTGGCTGATTTAAACTCTGTATTCTCACATTTTGATGCCCCTGTAGCAGTAGTGGATTACATGGTTAACTGGAGTTACTCATTTTGTTCCATTTTAATGGAATTAGGCTGTGGTTCATATGGGAATGGCGTTTAGAAACATACGGCATATGAGGCAGATATTACAGATCAAATAATAGCCAAAGATGACACCACTTCAGTCAGTTGTCACAAAACAACTGTCTCTGTCCACATGTTGCAGAAGCCTCCTCTACACGATTTCTTCATTCGGGAATGGCGTTTAGAAACATACGGCATATGAGGCAGATATTACGGATCAAATAATAGCTAAAGATAGCAAGTGTCTATAGACAATGCGTGAATTGTCCCGTATTGCCCTCTACTAACCACAATTTTCAATGCCCATATAAACGTAGAGTAAAGTAAATCAGTTTTATAGTGTTGCGTGTGAGTTGAACACTGGTGTGTGGTTTTCAAATTATTTTTGCTTTTACTGGAAATTAGCAGAACATTAGCTTCCAAACCAGTAATCGTTTGGAAAGTTTTTATTTATATACACAACTCACTACCCTAATACTCTTAAAATTTATATTTTAACACATTTCGGTTACTGCTGTTGTTTGTAAACACACGATCTTCATTGCCATGCTCATTTCCGAAATTTCTCATTCAGATGTTGCTCATTTAATGCGTGTTTTCAAAAGTGAAATATACCATGTTCTGTAAATGCCCCGAAAATATTTCTATACATGAGATGTAGACTGATTAAAGAATTTAAGTAAACTTTTGTGTAATTTATACATTTGTGTGTGTTTAATTCTTTAAATTAATAAATTTATATATTTAAAACGTTTTATTCTTGCATTCTTTTAGGGGTTTATAGTGATGTGTGTGGGTGAAACACTGGTGTGTGGTTTTCAAATGATTTTAGCTTTTACTGGAAATTAGCAAAACATTAGCTTCCGAAACAGTAATCGTTAGGAAAGTTTTGAATTTAATTTATTAAATGCTGATCACGAGATTTCTTTTCTTTTTGTGATACTTTAAATTAATTTTGCGTCACGTGCATAACAACGAAATTAATTGACAAAGAAAATAATTAAAATACAGTAAATGATAAAATTTAACCACTAGACTAATTGAGATGGAAATGTTTTAAAATTTAGTTCAAATTAGTATGTTTTATGGATATTAAATCAAATCTATATATAAAACTGTAATTTCCTCTCAAAATATGCTTCGCCATGACGATAAATAAGTCCCAAGGCCAAACTTTAAAATTTGCTGGCGTACATTTCCGAGAAAATCGTTTCTCCCGCGGTCAGTTTTTCGTAGCTTGCCCACGCGTAAGTTCGCGGACGAGCCTGGTAATATTAGTTCTGCCCAATGAAGAAACAAAATATATTGTTTATAAGAAAATCCTCTAAAAAGCAATTTCATTACTTTTTCATTGTAATTATCCTAAAATGTAACCCGTAGCGGAGCACGGGTATTCAGATAGTATATATATATATATGTATATATATATATATATATATTCAGTCTTGATTCAGTCGATTTCAATGGATACATGCTATCCCACCCCGTAAAAAAAAGGTTAAAATAATAACAATTAAGAGGCAGTAAATCATAAAAACACAATATTATGACAAGGTAATGGCTTTTATTCGGAAAATACTGATGCTATTTATATTGAAAATTTTTACTTTTCTGATTGTCAGAATCATCTGAAGTCTCCCTAGCATATACTGAATATCTTATTTATTAGAAAGAAACAAAGTAAGACCATAATATTACATATGCTACACAGCAATTGTAATAAGAAACAACATACGTAATAATTACGTCCCGTATCTAGGAAGTAAAAATATCTTACTTAACTTTGTTTATGATATACTTACTGAGGAAATAATAATTTTAAAAAAGCTGTATAAGAGTCTTGTAGTACTAACTGAAGATAAATAAGACTTAGTTCTTCAAAAATAGGGAATACGTTTCACAGAATCATTACAGCATGTCTTACTGGAAAATTTGAGGAAATTTTTCTCTATAAAAAATTAAGCTTTACTAAACTGATTAATTTGGACATATGGCTTTTAAAATTACGTGTTTTAAATACTTAACACAAGACTTAGTTACATTTACAGTTGATTTGTTATCGACTCTACCTAAAAATTTAAAAGTAAAAACAAAATTGGAATTACAGACATGACTAACTACTTTTAAGTTATTTGAAATATGTATTTTGCGTGCAAACGTATGCAGTCATATTTAAAAGTAAGTCTCGAAACAGATTAAAAAATTTGCCAAAAGTATCTACAGAAGAAGCTAAT
The DNA here is from genome assembly GCA_907164885.2 of Dolomedes plantarius. Classification (NCBI taxonomy): domain Eukaryota; kingdom Metazoa; phylum Arthropoda; class Arachnida; order Araneae; family Dolomedidae; genus Dolomedes; species Dolomedes plantarius. The sequence goes on along the minus strand of OU015498.1, from coordinate 115,012,549 downwards.
ATTTAGTGAAGTTGGTTTCTCCATTTGATTTGTTGCTTTAAAAGAGTTTTTAAAAAGAGAAAACAAATGAGTAGTGAAATGTTAACATAGCTCATAGAGAAAGTTAAATGAAAGAGAAGAGAAATAATGCACTAGAAAGTCTTTATATTATCAAGATTAAAATAAGATATATTTGCTGAAAGTGATATGAAAAAATTATTTCATTATTATAGTTGAATTCCGTACCATCCCAGTAATATATAATTTCTTTTTTCATGGATTATAAAAACAGAGATTATTTAAGGGGGCACAGGATCTTGAGGCTCGACGACATGAATATGGTCTTATTCTAACCAAAAATCTCAAATAATATTAAAAAAAATAATTTTCTTTCTTTATACATATAAATTACGTATCTTTGAATATGTCATATATAAATATGGATATTATAAATCCATAAATAGTTTTCGAATTAGCAGTATAGAAATTTATATGATTAACTGGTGATTAAAAATCCTAAAGTGCTGTTGGCATCGTAAAATTGAGATATATGCTTACAGAAAATAACTAATGGTCAGAATACTCTTGTAATATGCAGGGTGACCATAAAAAAAACTCTGCCGATATATGGACCTCTAGCGGCCGTTCCGTTCAATCTATCGAGATGAGATTTCAGATATCGTTATTCAGAGGTATGAGCTCGGGATTCTGAGAACGGCAACACAGTGACGCTCACGGTTACGGTTATAGGTATTGAAACTCGAAACTTTCAAATGGCGACGCCCACTTTTTCCCGTCGCAAAATGCTGAGCGCATGCGAAAACCCTAAAGATCGCTGGAGCGGTACGTGTATCACAAAAAAGCGGACGCGTTATGCATGCACAATAAACAGCTCTGCGAACGGCCAACAAAGACACGATCGGGTCGCACGGAGGAAATTTGTATATGATAGAGGCTAGAAACCAATCACAGAACGCCGTTCGCTAGATATTCAGCGTAGAAAACCTATAAAAAGCTCTCTGATCGTGTTTTCGTTAGCCATTCGCAAATCTGTTTTTTTGTGCGTGCATAACGTGTCCTTTTTTTGTGATACACGTACCGTTCCAACGCTTTTTAGGGTTTTTGCATGCGCTGAGTATTTTGCGACAGGAAAAATTGAACGTTCTCATTTGAAAATTTCGAGTTTCTATAAATATAACCGTAACCATGAGCGTCACTGTGTTGCCGTTCTCAGAATCTCGAGCTCATACCTCTGAATAACTATATCTGAAATCTCATCTCGATAGGTTGAACGTAATGTTCAACCTATCGAGTAAGATAAGTAACGTAAGATAAGTTTGGAAGCTTTTAAATAATTAAAAATAAATACAGTTTTTTAAATAATATTTCGTCTCAGGCGTTGGAATCAATCATTCATCAGAACTGCGCATGCGCACATATTGGATGTTAATTCTAGATGTTGCAAGGTAAGTGAACGCATTTATTGATTTTTAATTTCATTTTTTGTTTTATTAAAAGTTAATTTCCTAATATTACTCCTTTTGTTTTCTTTTTTTCAATGGAAAACAAAATAAAATTGCTGTAGCAGTTGACATTCTTCATTATACATAAACGTCAATTCCAGTACCACGCACGTTAGCGTAATATATCAAGAGATAAGTGAAAAATATACCCATGCGGTGACGTCACACTTTATCTCTTTTGAATTATTTATTATTATTTTTAAATCTTTGTTGATCATGATACAATACAGTATTTTAATTTTGTGGCAACATTGATTGTTGAAAACCTTTCATTTCGTTTATTCATTTCCTTTCACTACATTTCATTACCTTTCATTTTAATCCCTTTTTACTGGGTTAATTCCCAGTATACGGATTACCGTTTTTTACAAGTTGTCGGTGTTCACTTTTTCTGTATTGTGTCATTTTTTGTTTAATTTAGTTACTTTTTTGCATATTCTTTCTTTTTATGCTTCTATCTGAAACTCTTTGGAATATTTATTATTATCATTCTCAAGTAGGAATTAAGCAAAATCTTAACATTTAGGCTCCAAATAGTTGGACAATTAACATTGTTTACCAGAGGTGTTTTAAAAAAACTGTTAATTATGTTTGTGTTTAACTTTGATTATTACTATTCAGTTTGTGTGTTTTTAAGTATCCTTTTTTACTGTGTTCACTTTTTGTTTATTTTGCCATCATTTTTTATTAGTATTCTCAAGTAGGAATTAAGCAAAATCTTAACATTTATGTTCCAAATAGTTGGACACTCTACATTGTTTACCAGAGGTGTTTTAAAACAACTGTTAGTTATGTTTGTGTTTAGTTTTGATTAATGCTATTCCATTTGTGTGTTTTTAAGTATCCTTTTTAACTGTGTGAACTTTTTGTTTATTTTGTATTTGATGTGCAGTAACATTTTATTCTTTTATTTATAGCGCTTTAATTGCCACATCGTAGAACATCAAACAACCTTTATTGCGAATTTTTAAATGATTATGCCGAAGGATGAGAGGTATTACTTTGCTCTTGGATGGTGACTTCTGACATACTCTGCCTGTTATTCCACGTTGAACAAGAACTGATGAAATGTAAGCATGTCTGAAATCTTCAGTTATTTGGAATGAAATTGAAACACTTGATCATGAAACTAATATGAGGGTTCATACGACAGGTGATGCTGATGCATATCAGTTTTCTGATACTTTACTTTAACTAGGAAATGGAAACGATGTCTCATGGCGATGATGGACTTATAGCAGTGGCAGATATTGCAAAATTAATTGAAAAACATGAAGATTTGTTACAAAAAGTGTTTCCCAACCTCTATCAACATTTTAAGGATCATAGTTGGTTACGTGAAAGAGCTATCCTTGCACCATAAAATGACAACGTTATACTCATTAATAAGCAGCTTTTAGGTCATTTGCCTGGCACATCTCAAATTTATATGTCTGTTGATACAGTTTGTGCTACAGAGGATAGAGTACTTTACAACATTTCATATGCGGGAGTGGAAAGTCAAGGAGAAAGAATGTTTCGCCCCTACGCGGCGGGGTGGAGGGAAGGGAACTTCTCGCCGGGGGGAAAGGAAAAGAATTTTTTTTCTGCCTGCTACTGTTTGCAGGACGTGGGATGCGTAACCACAAAAATTAAATACCTTTATTCGTTGTATTTTAGTGTCTTCATTCTCTGACAATGATTGCTGAAGGGAGCGGTTCCCTAAACCGACCGGCTAGACGGGCAAAGCCAGGCTAGTATATATATATATATATATATATATATATATATATATATATATATATATATATATATATATATATATATATATATATATATATATATATATATATATATATATATACTAGCATTATTGCCCGGCGATGCCCAGGTAGATATATAGATATAAAAATTTTGATGCATTCCATCAAAAAAATACTGGGCGGCAACCCCCGCTCTTCATGTTCATCTAGCCAGACAGAATGCGCTTAGCGCGTTTCTACTGAAATGATATACAAACAATAAGAAAGAAAGAAACTTTGAGCCTGCGGACCTTCGTCTGATTATACGTCTGATTTTATTGAGAATTAATAACACAGTGTTGCGTGATTCGCATGTTTGGATTGAATAAGTTTACTGTTTAATTAGATTTAATTAGATTTGTTTTATCCACTGTTTAATTAGAAATAAGTTTTATTATTTACATTTGCCTTTATTATTTATTTTTCCATTAAAAGCTCAGTTTGTTCCACATCACCCAAGAGACGCACTTTTTTCCACATCACCCAAGAGGTAAAGTGAAAGATGCCCCTATTATTTATTCAAAGTAAGGCTCTATTTCACATGAAGCCTATTTTCCTTACTTTGGTGATTCGGTTTTTTATTGTCGACAGGCCAAAAACCGTATCGGTTTTTAATTTTCCTAAGGCCAAAAACCGTAGAAAAATCAAATTGTAAATCGGTTCAAGCGATGAGAAAAACTGCAAATAACAAAGGACAAAAAGCAGAGCCGGGAAAGTTGTGTTAAAACATACTAATTTGAACTGCATTCTTAAAAAAACTCCCATCTCAGTTAGTCTAGTGGTTAAATTTTATCTTTTACCATATTTTAATATTTCCTTTGTCAATTTATTTCGTTGTTATGCACGTAACGCAAAATAAATTTAAAGTATCACAAAAAGAAAAGAAACCACGTGATCAACATTTCATAAATTAAATTCTAAAAATTAATCTTTTAAAATTCACCAAACATCAGAAAAGGGAGGTAACGATTCGAAAAAGATTTCGTTTTAAAGGAATTTTTATGATCTTTCTCGTGATATAAATTTTATAACCCTCGGATTATCATGTTAAATGCAAACTTAAAAAAATTAGAAAAAAAGCTTAAAAATTTAATTTCAAAAAATCGAAGAAGAATTTTTCAAAAATCTTTCTCAGTTCACCTCTCCAGTATAAACTCCACTATAGAAGAATCACCATGCAAAATTTCAGCTCTGTATGTCCAACGGTTTGGACTGTGCGTTATCTGTCAGTTAGTCAGTCAGTTAGGCACGGCAAAAATTTATTACCATGAAGCTCTCACCCCCCGCGCACCCCTCTTCTCCCGCGCGGGGGAAGAGGGATAGGTTCGGATTTCACTGAACGTCTGCATCCACAGGGGGTCTCGCACCTCTTACGGGCACAAAAAGTCATTAAAAAATTAATTTAAAAAAAACTAATTGAGCCCCAAACTTCGTTTTTGCTGATTTAAGATTCTTGGGTCCTAAACATTAACTGTGCCGAATTTGGTCCCGGTGGGTGAAACAGTCTATGATTCTATAGCGGACAAACAAACAGACAAGCTCTTTTATATATATAGATATGTGTGTGTGTGTGTGTGTGTGTGTAGCGTTTTACAAACTACTACCCATTTAAAACATGAATTTTACATGTTTTACAAACTGGATTGCCTGAGCTATATCATTCTCTGATTGGAGTTCTCAAAAGTTTCGATTCAAAATTTGTCCATTTGCCCTTTATCATTTTTATGCATTTTGATATATTCGGCACTCAGAAGTTAATTTTTTCCGGTAATGTGCTGCAACAGGCTTCATTTTTATCGCAAAAATGTGATTCCCTGTAGTAGCTATGACAGAGAGTTTTGCACTTCGTTAAGTTTTGTGGGGTGAAATTATAATGTTGCTGATCATGATATCATTTCGCATCCGTATTTCATTATTGGTGGCTTTCAATAGAGCAATATTATTTGAAATATATCTTTAGCATTACTATACTTTTAATTAAACTGCTGATGCAGTGCATTGAGCATCTGAGCTCTGTACTATTGTATTCACTGATCACGATAAGTGAATTCAACTTACGTATTTTTCTTGTGTACTCCTCTTCTGTCAAAGAGCTACTGATTAATAAAAAATTCATATATTTAACATTAGGAGATTTTCATTTATTTTTTGTTTTTGTTTTAAGATGAAATGCTTGCTTAAAATTTTTTTTTTCTACGGTACTGGTCCAGGAACGATGCAAGGATTTTCAAAGGTACGAAAAAGGGAAATAAACTGTTTCTCAGGGTAAAATTTTGAAATTCAAAATCACTTGCTTTTCAAGCAGTAGCATAGAGGAATATTAGATACCGGTTTTCTAACTGCATATCATTCTAAAGCAAAAGAACCCTCTTTTTTGCAACAAATAAGAATGAAATATTCCCAAAAAATCCTGACTGTAATATATACATAACCATTTCATTATTGCTTAAGGAAAAATATTTGACTCTAAAATCTGCATACTACTGAAGTTGTATGATTTGCTTCAATGAGTAAGACTTTCGCTTATGATTCTTGATATAAACCTAATCATCAAAGTCAACTATATAGGAATATAAAGATAGATAAATATATGGCACATTTTAATGACACATTTACTTAATTTCACATAACATAATGGAACACATTTGGTCATCTGAACTTAAGTACCGAAATAGATTCATTTTAATTATATTTCCTTTAAAAGAGAAACAAATACGGTGACAGAAATGGAAGAATTCAATAATGAATTTATTTGCATTGGAGTTGGCCCTAATTACATTTCCTTAAGCGAACCAACATTTAAGTATTGATATTTTAAGTTCCGTGTACGACCAGAAAATCTAAATGCCTTACCCAATTACGCTGTCGCGAAATTGATCAGAATTTTAATTCACGGTAATGCGTTTGGGAGAGTAACTTGCAATCGATAAGAGCTATGATTTGAAACGCTGGGGTAAGTACAATCGAAATCCTACTTATCTAAATAACTGTTAAGTCCTTATGATTGGGTTTCTATATTATTATTAAACGATGACTTGATAGTATAATTGCAAACTATCTAGATTGTCTTCCGAAACTGGCTTATTAAGGAATTGAGCTTTATTTAGCATGGAGCCTCATTTTTGCTTCGTCATAGCAATTAATATAGGTACAGACTTGCTACTAATATAACGTTTAAAATTATGTTAGAACTAGATTTGCTGCAGCAAAGGTATTTTAGGTTTATGAGCTTAATCTACTGACTTAAACTACCCTAATATAGTCATGCTAACTACGGAATATGCAGAGGTTGACTGAATAAATTTTATATGTTGCTTTGAATGTAAATTTAAAGTTTTTATTAATTTTCTGTGACTATCTGTTATTCAGTAAGTTTATAGTTTAAGAGACACCAATTGTCTGTACAATCCTTTTGATTTCTGAACGAAATTTGTTTTATAACTTGTATTGCTGACAATTTGTTTAGGTACAGTACGTCTGTTATGAGCTAGTGTTTTCATCTCATTAGGTTATTTATTGTACTTCGTCAATTATTTTCTTAGTTACACCTTACTTTAGTCTTTTTTTGTTTGGCTAATTTATATTTTTCATAGTTATTCTGAAGGGTAATTCAAAGGCGGAACCATTATAGTGGTGTGAGAAAATTCACATTCCCTTCTTTACGTCTCCTTATTTAGATAATGGTACAGGATGGTTGTTTACTCATATTTTCCCCTGTATTTGTCCTTTTCCTGTGATGCTGATTTTGCACAGACATGAATATTTGTGATGCAATTCTTAACGGACCATTATTATTGTTGCCACTGATCTTGTTTTACTGAAGCAACGGTCTGCAAGGGTAAAGATTTGAAATCTGATATCCGAACTTCTTGATTAAACTTACTGAACTTACTAAAGGCCCCGGGTTGCCCCAATTGGTCGGCAGATCTGTACTGTCCATCCGGCGCCCAAGCCCATAGGAAACATCACCGAACAGGGGAAATCAACCTTCGTCTGAGTATACAGGCTCTTGCTACGCAGTCCGGTCTCCAGTTTGAAACTTGTCGGGTGGACCAACAGTCCGGGACGACGTAATCAGATGCATTACTGAACTTACTATACGGCAATGAACGGAAACACAACCTGTATATTGCATAAATATAAGATTTTTTTGACAAAGCAGACTAGAACATTCCTTGGAAAATTTCTCTGATCGAATAGGACTTACAAGGTTTCATGTCCAACCTACGATGTATAGTAGTAAACCCTCTTAGTAGTAAACCTTGAGTAGTAAACCCTCAAGTTTTAACCACATGGCTTCAGGTTCAAATTCATAGACGTCCTTGTACTTCTTCCTGAGAAAACCGTTGGTTTCCTTACATGGTATTTATTTTTAATAAAGTAAGCGAAGGAAAACGGAATTTATAGGGGGGGAATGTCCTACTAACAGGTGCCTGGAAGTACATGAATAAAACACATTTGTGGAGAACAATAACAGCCTCAATAACTAAGATTATTGTGAGTTCTTCCCTCCACGATAGAAGTTTAAAGTAATAACATTTGGACAAAAGGATGTAGCTATTCATCAGGTATCTAAGAGTTAGATGTGACTGTTCATATAGGCAACCACATCTGATACTTATCGACACTACCTCTAATGCTATGAAATTCGTTGTTTGTCTCCATAGGAATAATTGCATCTAATGCTTTGCGGTCTCCCGTTCTAATGCAAAAGAATGCATTGTTTGACCATAGAAATAATCGTATCTAATACTCTGTGATCCAAAAAATCTCAATTTCCATTAGTCTAAAATTAGTTTGTCAACCTTGCGTTCCATTTGCGGTATTTATGAGCTGCCATTTGATTTTTAGTTGATTTGATATATAATCTTGAAAAAGTGTTTGCGGGATACATCCATGACTAATAGCTAAAAGTGGATTTATGAAACTGTCATTTATGATGATATTTTTCGAGAGGTGGTTTGATATAGAATTATGGGTATTTATTCACTGGGTATTTTCAAATAGAGTAGCTATTTATGGATGTATGGAGCTGTTGTTTACGTTTGATATGTCTGATAAATAGAATCCTTTATTCATGGAATCTTTACCGGCAAAATAACTTGTGGTTTTTTTGAAGCTATCATTCACGGTCTTAGATTTTAGGAAGCTGGATGTAGAAAATCGTAATAGAATATTTATTTATGGCATACTAGTTCGTTTTTGATTCAAAGAAGCTACATTTACAATTTTCTTTTCCAGAAAGTTTCTTTTCGTGAATAAAAGGCGATTCGTGGTTTGAATTCTGTCATTTATAATTTTACTCTTTAGAAAATTCCAATTGTAAAGAATGTCATATTAACGATTTATTTTTCAGGCAGGTTAATGTACAACTTCGAATGTTATAGTGGCATCTTAGTGTGTACTTTGCTTAGTTTTCTATTCCTTGCTCAGTTTTGCCCTTATAAGTAACACATTCCTTCTGTTCATTCAAAATAAGAAATTTCTAGTTTTAAAAATCCTTAACAAGAAATAGATGCATGTGTATATTCAAGTTATTTGCAATTTCCTGGGGGTAGTTTAAAAGTAATTCTTATAATTTCTTCTAAATTAGGGTAATAATTTTCTCCACTCATTCTTTTAAGCATTAAATCTTTTAAAGATTCTCAGAGTAAAATAGTAAAAAGTTTATACATAAGTGCATACTCGCGATTGAGTAATATATTTAAATACAGTTATCTAGTAGCTCTTTATTTCAATAGATAAATTTGTATCTTTTGATGGTAAAAGCTACTGATTTGAGGAAGATTCTTATTAAGTCTATACTACCGAAAAGTTACAATTTTATCTTAAATTCTTAGAATCTAGAATAGGTAATCTTAAGGTATCCGACTACCTTTAAAACTTCGATTTTGACGAAAATTCCAAAATTGCTTTTAATTCCTTTTTTTAAAGATTGCAAATTCCTATTTTTAATCTTCTTTTGTTTTTCGATACGATCATCAGAAATGAAATCCTAGCGATTTATAGATCAGAAGCAGCTATGAATTTCAATACAAGTTTAAAACTTTAATCGTGTTTTCTGAAGAACTTATTTTTCATCAAAAAGGTAAACGATTCTTGTGATAACTCAAAATCAAACCATAATATGTCTATGAAATTTTTAATGTAAGTTTTTCATAATACTAAGAATGTAATGGACTTCAGATCTGGTTCCAGGTATATTATTTGTTGATTTATTGCTGCATTTATAAAAATTTCATTAAAAACTTACTAACATTTTACATGTAATTACATATAATGACCTGTATTTTTTTAGATTTTAAGATATCGATTAGCTTTTAGGTCATTACACTTAGAAGGTACTTACGTACATATGACGTAAAAAGATTAATGTTATAGCATATTTTTTTTTAGAGCTAGAGCAGTTTTAGTAAAAATTTGCTGAATTTCGACCCAATTTCCTTAATTGTGTAAAAATTTGCTTAGATTTTGGTCTATTTTTTTATCATTTTCGAATTTTGGTGTTATATTCCTTCGAAAAATAAGAGAAATTTTCGCAAGTACATTAAAAAAATTGTTGCGAGCGTAGTCAGATACCTTAATTAGTATTCCATAAAAGGATTATCTTACAGGCACAAACTCAAAATACGTGTTTACAGCATGGGTTACTCGTATGTATTACCATCAAGGGACAACAAGTTTAGTTTTCGCCAAATCATGAGATTGATCGAATCCTTTACAAGCACTGATTATTGACGATAGTTAGTGACAACCAAACTAAGTGATAGCACAACCAAGTTTTAAACATCTATAAATGTAATATTAAAAATTAATCCAAATAGAAAAATAGGTATTCGTTCGAATCCAACACGTCGTGCCAGCGTCGTAACCAGTAGCTGAGACCTGAAATCGAGTCCTGAGGAATGGTTGCTAATGTACATGGGTTCTGCCAGATGGTCATAACTATAAAAGTAGAACTATAGCTGTTAAATAAAGTGAAAAGAATGACTTTATTTAACTTTTCACTACATATTTTAACTTCATTTTATTCCAACATTTACATATTTTTAAAATATCAATACACCAATAAAAAAAATTAAAATTTTTGGTCGATTTTTGGCAATCTGAAATTTCACTATCCCCTTAAACCCGGGTATCCTGACGTCAGTTCACCTTTCAATAGACTGAACTATCCTGCAGACAGACGTGAGGAAGTTTAATTCTACGAATTTAACTTTTCGCTCAGTCCCATCTTTTTTTGCGTCCTTCGGCACAAACTGTACTTTGTATTTTTATTCCTACATTTATGTAACATTTCTAAAGAAGCTGAATTTTTCTGCCGTCAGACTTTAAGTCAAACTCGACGGCGCGGACTGCTCTCTAGCGGCATTGTTCTGCTTTACGACAAAGCTCGGTCTCACGTTACGGCAAGAACAAAGACGTAACAGGACAATTTTCATTGAGAATTACTGGATCATCCATCATACAGCCCTGACTTAGCACCATCAGAATTTCATCTGTTTCCAAAAATTAAGGAATTTCTTGGTGGAAAGCGCTTGGAAAATGATGACAGGTTGAAAGAAACTGTTACTAACTGGTTTAACGGTCCGGCGGCAGAGTTCTTTGATGATAGGATGCAAAAGCCGGTGACACGACTTGACAAATGTTTAAATCTTAAAGGTGACTATGTTGAAAAGGGAAAACATGTTCCTATTTTAGTTCATGATACAATTTACGTTCATAACTAAAGTTTCTTTTACTCCATCACAAAACGGTTCTTACCTAAAAAATGACCCTCGTATGTATATATATATATATATATATATATATATATATATATATATATATATATATATATATATATATATATATATATATAATTTTTTTGTCATTAATTGCATACATTAACAGTTGAACTTAATTTGAATGTACTCCGTAATGAAGTGTTGGTTTTCATCTAGTCTAACATAAAATGGAGTTAAAAATTTTGATTTTCCCCCACATCTGAGAGTACTTTGTAGTTTAGGGCGCGGTAGCCCAGTTGGCAAGAGCGGCGGGCCAGTCATCTGAACGTCCCCGGTTCGATGCTCGTCGCTGGAAATCTACCTCCGTGTTCACTAATGGTGACAGGGGTACGTAAAATAGGGCGTGGCTAAAATGTCCTAAAGTTTTCAAATCTACCTCTGGAGGTTCGGGGACAAGTATTCCGGTCTCGTCTCTTGACTCGGTTCAAAATTACGGTACCGGTCATTTAGTCAAGTCGGACTACGACCCTTGTGGTACTAATTCAAAACAGGAGCAGCACCTTCATCGCCCACAGCCCTCGGGACTTGATCTGGTGTAGATGTCAGTCAAGTGGCATAAAGAAAAACAATAACAACTTTGTAGTTCCTTTCCCGAATAGACTGCATTTAACGTATTATATGTGGCTGATTTGAACACGTATTTCGATTTTTTTCTGCCTTAATACTGAAAAATAAAGGCCAAGTTAAATTCAACTAAATATAATGCGTATACGGACCCGAGATAGCCTAGTGACCGCACGTTGACTTTCAGTACTTAGGGTGCTCGGAATGAACACTGACAAGCGCCGTTAAATACATTCGTGTTTCGGCCTGATATGGGTACGTTAAATCTGTAACAGGAAAGTCCATCTATGAGGTCAGTAGGTGGGGAAAGGTAGGATCCCCTAGATGTCGCCCCAGGGGGTACTCGGTCGAAATTGTGGTGGCACCTAGAAAAGACGGACTCCGAACCTTGTGGTACTATTATAAACCAGAGCAGCACTACTCACTTCGAAGCCTATATGGACCTGGTTTGGAACTTCCGGACAGGAGGTATTAACAACAACAACAACAACAACAACAACAACAACAATAACAACACAATATATATACGCTATTTCGAACCAACATACATAAAAAGGAATCTTTTAATATAAATACAGGAAAAATATGAAAAAATGTAGTCCACTTATTGCATAATGTTAAGGGATATAATTAGGATTTAATTGACCACAAAAACTCCTTCCTGTATTTTTGATGCTTTTAATACGTGCAACTGTTATTTTATTCTGACAAGTCTAACTTTGTTAACTTTGTTTAGTATAATTTTTTTATATTACCTTTACAATCTTAATGCGTAGAATTTCTCTCGCCAACGAATACCGTTCAATACCGCATACAGTATTTAGAAACAAACTTACAAGCTGATGGCTTTTAATCTGTGTGCTATTTAATTCTAAAATAATTTCGCAATAAATTTTGAGCACTGAAACTCATGACTTTAATTGCAATACATTTATAAATTATAAATGACAGGTTCAATAACTGTTCAGTAATTGTTTCCAGAAAACATGGGGATATATAAACAGTAAATTAATTGGTCAATTCCTATTCATTTATCAAATACTCCGCTCCCATTGTACTTATCTCTTAAGCTAATGCTGTCCGTTTAATTACGTCTCTTTTGTAGCAAAGGCGCTGTGTCCATCGGTTACAGTTACTCTCTCACCGAAAAGCGATAAACATTTGTTGGCCATTAAAGATGTACAAAGGAATGGATAGAGGGTGTGTGTTTGTGTAAACCGTTTCTCATGTAGTGTTTAGAGTGCTGACATCAATTAATTAAGATGTGGTAATATATTAATTAGATAATATTGAAATGTTGAAACTTCTAAGATGAGTATCCACACTTAAAGTTTAATATGAGAAAACTATTGTAATAGAATGTGAAGAAAGAATTAGTTTAATTCTTAAATCAAACAAAGCAAATAAAAAAAATTTTAAATTATGGATATTAGAAGACTTATCTCTGACATTATTGAATACTAAAGCAAACAAAATGGCATGAGTCAGAATGTTGATAAAACTTCTAAATACTTAATAATGCATCTATGAGATGAGAATTTTTAAAAATATAATATCTCCTCTGATATATATATATATATATATATATATATATATATATATATATATATATATATATATATATATATATATATATATATATATATATATATATCTGTGGCAATGGGAGGCTAATTACCGTAGGTATCAGAGAAACCAATTTTATTTTCTATCACAAAGTAGATAAAAAACATTAATTACACAACATCTTCCAGTTTATAATTTTCTTTAAATAAGCAAGGTTATTAAATTAAAAAGATATTCTACATCATGTTGTGGTTGGGAAGCAAAGCATGCAAAAGCACTTTATTTTATTTTTTAGCTATGTAGAGCGTTAGTACAATGACATTTAATTATTTTTATTATTGAATATTCTATGTGATTGCATTGTATCGCATAACAAAAGCGAATAAATCATTCTAAATACACAAAGTTCACCCAAATTTTGATGTCCCCTTTTCAGTTTTGAAGCGGATTTTATAGCTTTTTATTACGAAAACACTTTATTCCTTTGAAAAATGTTTAGAAATTTTGTTGAAAGCAATTAGACTGTTAAAGATTCTATGAAGTGGGTATGAAGCTCACCAGAAAATTTTTAAATCCAGCGATATTAGAAGATTTACCACTAACGCTACTCATTACTACAGCAAAAGACAAAAAATGGCATAAGTTAGAATACTGATAGTTTCAAAATACTTATTAATACATTTGAGATGAAAGGTTTTTGAAACAATATATCCTTATATATATATATATATATATATATATATATATATATATATATATATATAGACACTATCTAAAGAAGAGTATTTGAACATAATTCTTACATGCTGTTTCATACACTCTTATTTCAATAACACTAACAGCATTAAAATTATTAGCGAAACGTACGAGACTAACTCATTGCAAACATCCTTAAGCAGAATAATAGAAAACAACAGTTTTACTAGAAAATAAAAACGTATTTTTATAAAATTAAGTTAAACAACATATCTATCACTGTTATCGACATTATTTTGCTAAACATTTTCTTTATAATAAAATTAGATGCATTCGCCCCATTAGAATAATTACTTACAATCTGAAAACCAAGCGGAATATTTTATTTATTATGAATAGTAAGTGCCTATCTGTCTGTGTTCAAAATTACGAGTAAATGTGATGCATTGCCCGTTTCTTGCACCACTCCTATCGTGTTCGGATAATGAACAACGGTTTAATTTCCGGCCTCATGAGCCTAATTAATTGTAGGAAGGTATTTACTCTCTTCAATTATATTTTCGGAATGGTAATAAGGGTTTTCTATTGTAACAAGTGTCTTTCATGATTTATATTTAATCTCTGACAGCAGCAAACGCTAATGTTTCCTGAAGGCTTTTATTCATAATCTGTTTATTAATGGGAGAGATAAATTTGTTTTTTGTAAATGCGCGAATAACGAGTTCTATCACAAACCAAATATTAAGCAAGTTCTTATTCTAATGTATTTATTTAAAATATTAAGTTTTATTTATCCTATTCTAAAAGTTTTTCTAATTAATATCGCTATTTCTGTCATAATTATATAAGCGTGTTGAAAATACAGAGGGTCGTTCGTATTTTATGGAAATGATTTTGTAATTTACTTTTGTTGCTTGCATTTTGAGACAGAAATTTGGGAACTTGAGAATAAACGTCTGCTACTGTTTTGTTTTGATTGGAATGTAAAATGAAAGATTTATTTTGAAAATGGCTTCTAAAATTGATAGATGGCTCGAAGGTTACGTAACTGAGCTTTCCGAGGTGAAATATTCCTATCAACAAATTAAAAGCGGTGTAAAAATAGCGGTTATGGCATTTCAACAAAAAGGTAATTATACTATATTAAATTTGAAAGAAAAAAAGTCTAACTGAAAGTAAAAATGAAAACATGACCGTGAAACCTCATCCTAAGACTGTTCGAAAGCAGGTAAATATCAAGAAAGTGAAGTCTCTGATCTTAAAAGGAAATCCGCCGACTCAAAGATCTATTGCATCGAAACTAGGAATGTCTTCTGGAACTGTAAGTAAAATCATTCATAAAGATTTGAAGTTAAAAAAAATCGTTTAACCCAAATTTCATCTGTTTTTGGCAAATAATATTGCTAAAAGAAAAATCAATTGCAGAAAATTATATGAAAAACACCTAGCTGCTGAAAAATGGAAATTTGTGGTAACACTCGATGACGCATAGGTGTATTTAACTGACTTTAATAAAAAAAGATAAATTTTCTATTGCTCAACTGACGGGAATGACCATACGAAATGGCTTCGTCAGTGTACAGAAAAGTTCCCAAAAGGATTCATGATAGTTGCAGGATTTTGTTACAACGGCAAAATAAAATCAAAAAAGTCTCAAGTAAAGCTAAAATTAATTCACTCTACTATCAGTAGAATATTTTGGAACCAATCTTTGAAGAAGAAATTCCATCATTATATGGAAATGACATTGATAAAGTTGAGTTTCATATGGACCAAGCCTCTAGTCACGCGTATAAATCAACTGCCGCTTATTTAGCAAAGAAACAATCAGAAACAGGAATAAAGTGTATTCTATTTAATGAAATACCTGTAAAATCACCTGACGCTTCTCCAGTGGACATTTGCGCTTTCGGTTTTTTAAAACGAGCCTCAGGAAAACGGCATCCAAGAACACTGGACAGACTTTGGAAAACGTTCCTAGAGGAATGGGGTAAAATTAACATGACAGAACTAAGAAAAGGTTTGCTTTCATGGAAAATTTGAGATAGAGCTATTTTCAAGAACCATAGCTATCAGAGAGAGGCAAATCGCCGCAAAAAATACGGCATTTAAACATAAAACTTATCAAATTCGTTTCCATAATTTGTGAAGGGCCTTCTGTAAATATGAAAATAATTTACAATAATGCGAAACCCTTAAAATGAAATTTAGAGACGACTTAAAATAAGATATTGGATATCACTGTTTATTATGTTTGTGTCAAGAGTAATTTTATTTTAAATTCATATCTTCATCTAAATAAATTAAAAATTTAAATGATATATTCTACATTTTATTTTCGGAAGCAATGAAACCCACTAAATGGTATCTTTAGAATATTTCAAACTTACTTAGGATCATGCTATTCATGTTTATTTTTAATTTCCAATGCAGCAGGCGATACAGACATTATCCTAACGCAGTACAGAGATCAATACACAAAAGACAAATAAGCATATAAAGTCTACTGTTAAACAAAAACTCAAATACACGAACCAAATAAACAGTAAAACATGAAACACACACAGAAAGAATTAAGAAGAAAAATTGTTCAAAAAGTCTCTGGCTTTCCATATCGGGAAAAGATGCAGTTCTTTGTGAGGGCTGAACAAACGGGGAGATGATCAACATTCATCGCCGCACCACTGCAGCAGAGGGGACAAGCAGGGCTATCTACTATCTGAAGTTTGTAAAGATGAGCATATAAGCAATCATGCTTAGTCGTAAGACGAAAGGAAGCTACTGCACTGCTTCTTGCACAATCGGGGATATTCTGAATGGAGATTCTCCACGATTTTTCTTTCGTACGTTCTTTTAGTAATGACATGTGCTCTGACTTAAGTACTTGATTGATCAATGCCGAGGCGGACTTATAGCTAACCAGGTTACATGGGGCTTGAATAACATAACAACCTTTTTTGGCCAGCTCTTCCGCTTTTTCGTTGCCGGGAATACCACAGTGAGATGGGATCCATTGTAAAACAATCTTTTTATGTTCTTCGTGCAGCTCTCTGATTATGGATCTACATTGCATTACTGTCATAGAGCTAGGGGCTTGGGAGAAGTTGGCAATGGCCAGAATCGCAGCTTGTGAATCTGAGAAGATAACAGCCTCGTCGAAAAGATAAGGACAAGCATTCAGATGAATCAAATGCTATTCATGTAGTCATGTATAGCGTGGTTATAAAAAAAAATTACCGATATATGGACCTCTAGCGACTGTTCCTGTCAACCGATCGAGATGAGATTTCAGAGATAGTTATTCAGAGATATAATCTCGGGATTCTGAGAACGGCACCAAAGTGACACTCACGGTTACGGTTATAGTTACAGAAATTCGAAATTTTCGAATTGCAACACGCACTTTTTACCGTCGCAAAATGCTCAACGCATGCGAAAACCCTAAAGAGCATTGAAAAGGTTCGTGTATCACAAAAAAACGGGCGCATTATGCACGCACAAAAAATAGCTCTGCTAACGGCCTGGGATGGCACTCATGTGGAAAATGTGTAATCCATATAAAAGTTTTCTTTTGTCCGATCTGTGTTGTCATCAGTGATTGGTGTCTTGCTTCTATCATATACAAATTTCCTCCGTGCCTCCCGATCGTGTTTTTGTTGGCCGTTCGCAGAGCTAATTTTGTGCGTGCATAACGTGTCCGTTTTTTGTGATAACGTTCTAACGCTCTTTAGGATTTTTGCATGTGCTGAGCATTTTGCGAGGTAAAAAGTGGGCATTTCCATTCGAAAATTTCGAGTTTCTACAGTTATAACCGTAACCGTGAGAGCCACTTTATTGCCGTTCCCAAAATCCCGAGCTCATACCTCTTAATAACTGTATCTGAAATCTCATCTCGATCGGTTGAATGGAACAGCCACTAGAGGTCCATATATCTGCAAAGTTTTTTATAACCACCCTGTATATAAAATGGAAATCATTATATATCAATTATCGACTTTGACACAAAATTTTGTTTTTATAATTATATGTACAGAATTGAAATGCAAGATAAAAGCCTTTTCATTATAATTTTTGAATGCAGATTTAGATGATGCTTTTTGATTCATAAATTTGAAATGTGTAGATACAATGATGCAGTTAAGATTACTAAACATGATTTTATTAAATTAATGAATTGACATTTGGCATAACAGACTGTAAAAAAACGGCGTTTTGAATACATGAAAAACGATAAATTTTATAAAATCCTTGCGTCAGAAATATTTTATGTGAAACTCACATCGGAAGCATAATTCACATACACACTGAGTGGCTAAAGACCAGCTTTTGTTCTTGTTTACAAGGAGTGGAATACTAATAACCGGGTAAATAACCCGGTCTCAACGTAAAGCGTGTGGTAGTCACTGGCGACTGGTTACTAGAGCAAACAGAAGTTTCCAAACTTGTCCAATGCAACAGAAGAACAACAGTACATCAAATCACAGCTAATCTTAATCAGGGACAACCTTTGATGGGCTCACAATTTACTGTTTGCCGCACATTACACTCTATCAGGTATGGTAGAAGAAGGTCTGTTCAAAAGCCTTTTCTATTTACTGCTAACAATATAAAACATCTCCAGATCGCACAGGATCACAAGGATTGGATAGTAAATGAAGAGAAAAGGATAATATGGTCCTATGAACCACATTTTCAACTACATCATGCTGATGGTTGAATGTGAATGTGAAAAAAAATCACGAAAACATGCATAAGTGTGTACTAACCCTATTGGATACGCTCACCTCTATGTTAACCTAGGAGAAATCTCAATTGACACCTCGGCTCCCCCGCTTTCGCGTATCAGCCCATGAAACACTGAAGACCAGCCGCTACCTAGCAAAACCTGAATACGCAGACGAAGGTTAATTTACCAGGTTCGGTGGTTTCCATTACTGTGGGGCTCGAGGATACCGGACAAACAGTACAGATCTGTCATCCACACAAGGCACCCCAAGCCCCCTTAACCTAGGAGAAAATGTGTCTACTCTTTGCAGCTACATAAATGCTGATAATGAAGTAAAAAGGGTTTTTTCAGATACCTTGGACTTTTCTGCCCTCTGCAACAAGATTCATTTTATAAATTTCGTCCCTCAAAGGAGTTTCTGATTGTTCAAAACACACTATACCAGATTTTTCCCTAGAATAATTTAAATTTTAAAATATTATTTGCATTTTCTTAAAATAACGAAAAATACCCCAAGGTGTAAAATTTCTTTCTCTAGTACGTAGTACAGTTTTTTAAAAAAAGATCTTTAAATCCTAGGCGACAAATAGTCCTTGGACAAATATTCTTCGTAGGTTAACAATGAGGTGAATGAATGAAGCAGGGTTACTACACATCAGTCGTAATTCGTGTGGAACAGCGTCTGAATGCTAAAAAGTATTTAAATATTGTCACTGATAAAGTACAACCAGTTTTGTTATCTGCTTACCCCACTGGAGATAATATACATGTAGGATAATGCCCCATGCGACAAAGCTCCCACTATCCACACAAATTATTTGAAGAACATGACAGTGACTTCCCCTTGTTTAGTTGGCCTCCACACCAGATCTTAATCCAATTGAGTCTTTAGGGCATTATCTGGAAAGGAGCATCAGGCAGCTGGATCCAGAACCATCAAATTAATAAACTGGAAAGTTCAGCTTACGGGATATGGCCTCAGATTTGTCAAGCCCTATGCCAACATCTTATAGAGTCCATGACAAAGATAATCTTTCACTTATCATTCATGTTTCTACTTTATACATATCAACATATATTCGCTCCCGCTCATTCTGGAATTCAATGGAATGAGTGTTATCAAAAATCTATTAAAATAAATCTAAACTATGTCGTTTACTGAAGTTTTTAAAACACCTATCTCTCACATCGGACTCATTTATACTTCTCTGTTACATAAAAAGCACTATGGTCGAGACTTGAAAACTACCATAGATAGCACTGAACTAATAGAATAAAGGGGGAAAAGTTTTAGGGGAGAAATACACTGCTGGCCACCCAAATTGCAACACCAAGAAAGACAAGAGATATCACAACAAAATTGATTTTGTAGATAACATGTTGACAAAGTATCAAATGATTAAATTTATAGACTTCTGGGAAGTGTTGTTCCTGCCAAAATCAGTAGCCAGAGTAGCCGCCATTGTTGGAGATCACCGCTGCCACACGCCTCGGCATTGATTAAAAGAGTCTTTGGATGAGTTCTTGGGGTACAGCAGACCAAGCAGCTTCCACACGTTGCAAAAGTTGATCTGCTGTGGCAGCTGGGGATGGAATCTGGGTCAATCGTAGAGCAACCATGGACCACATGTTTTCTATCGGCGAAAGATCCGGAGAGCGAGGCGGCTAGGGAAGCAATTCAATCTGGCGATTGACAAAGAACCATTGGACAATGCGTGCCACGTGTGGTCGCGCATTATCCTGTTGAAATATGGCTGTGGGTAAGCCCTGAAGGTAAGGAAAGACAACTGGCTCCAACACCTCGGAGTTGTAGCGCTGGCTGTTTAAAGTACCGGCAATGCGTACTAGAGGTGTCCGAGAGTGATATCCAATACCACCCCATACCATAATACCCGGTGCAGGACCAGTGTGGCGGTGCATAACGAAGCTGTTCAGCATCCTCTCTTCACGGTGTCTCCAGACTCGAATGCGACCATCGTGGTGTTGCAGACAGAAGCGTGACTCGTCAGTAAAGACAATTTCATTCCATTCTGCCCTCCTGCATCCAACGATCACATATCCGCATTACAGGTGTTTGGTTTCGTCCAACACGACTACCGATTTCCCTGAAAGATAATCCACAATCTCGGTAGGCCACTATCCTTCCTCTGTCGAACTCGGATACTTGATCAAAAGATGATCGCTGTTTTCGACGAGGCATAATTGATCGTTTTTTTTGAAAAAACCACAAGAAAAACACAATTGCCGAACTTGAAATCGTCAAAATCTCCAAGCCTTAAATAGCGCTTTGAAGTGGCGCCACAGGCGCGCGTGATGTGCGTCTGCGCTGAAATTCTAATCATTTGCATATCTCACCTCCGCTAATGCATGTTGTAAATTTCATGTTATTTGCATGTTTCCTTCAGGGTGTTGCATTTACAGTGGCCAGCAGTGTATTTAAAAAAACTCCCTATACACAATTCAGGAGTAAAATATAATCCGAGATTTCAAAAGCCAATACAGCATTTTATTTTCAGATGCAAGGAAGAAAATGTCCACACAGAAGCAAAGGCAGGTAAAATTGTGACTAGAGAGTGTTTTCACTCCACAGTTAAAAACTGAGAAGTGTAGAATAATATATACGAGACACTGAAAATAATAGAAATCATGGAACACTGAAAAAAATAAACAAGAAACATAGAAATGCACTTAAAGTATAATTTTTTTAAACTGCCATCTTCAGAATTTCTACCTATTTTTTGACTACTAGATGCATGCCTATTGAACGATATCGTCGAACATGGTAATAGGATCGCTTCAATTGAAAAGACGGCTTTTGTTAGCACTAGATCTATTTAAAAACCTTTTAGGCTTTACGAATTTTTTTAGAATGTTTATTTTGTAGCACTTATTAAAAAATATGTATTTAAAATATTTTTCATACTCAACTTTTCATCACAACTTTATATTCTAAAATGTACTGAATTTTTAAAAATATTTTTACTTGAATTAGTATTTATTATTTTACCCGAAATTTCAATTCACATATACTTCCTTAATACCAAAATTTTATTTTGTACATGCGCATAAACTGAAAAAAATCCATATTCTCTGCTTATAAAGAAAGTTCCTCCTTTTAACGCAGCGTAGAATGAAGAATGGAAGACACTGGATGCCGCGGATATCAGCTTTGCAGTTGGACTATCCAATATACACACTAATGCCAAAGTCAACAAAAAAGAGAGGCAGGAACTATCGTATTGCCTTGTAGTCTTAAGATGACCATTAGTAATGCTGGTTGCGACAGCTGTCCACATTCAGCTGCTTATTGATTCTTCAACGTTTATCGGATTCTGTTCATGTTTCGCACTATATATCGATCCTTATTAAATAATATGGTACTTTGTATGTTCGGAGAAAACTTAGAGAAGGTTTATCTTTGTAGTTTTCTGAAAAGGTAAAAAAAAAGTTTCAATAAGCTGCAGTTTGTGTTAGTTTTTGTAATGCTGTTTAAAAATTATGTCACGTCAATATATATAAAGGGTGTATACAATTTTTGTCATGTTTCAGAAATGTTCTTCTATTCGTTAACTTAATTTGGCTGGAAAACATATTTCTCGTTACCTGAATAGAATATTGCATTCATTTCAATTCTTTATAAATATATATGACTGGGAAAAAAAGAGTCACAAGTCGTTGTCACTTTCAGCTGGATCTATTAATCAGAGTTCATTTCTATGTAAAATATCCACTTTTCATAGCTTTCTGCATCTAAAGCATCATGTTACACCCCCGTAATTGATTTTAGTATACATTTTTACCGAACTTTTCCAGGATTCGGGTTTTAATCATTTTGTGTCACTAATGAGCTTGATTTTGAGTTCAGGAAGAAGAAAATTTTTATCAAAAATCAACTAGATACCTTGCCAAAGCTCACAAATTTGACAACGTGCTGTTCTTCGTAACATATCAGGTCATACTACAGATATAATCTGCTTGCGCGTAGACATGAGATCAAGCGCAACTGAATGCTCTAGTATTTACGCCAGGTAAAAGCATGTTAAATCTCCCGTGAGGTGAGAGGAGGGCACGACGCTCCGACATCTCTCCCCTGAGGATGCTCCACCGAAGTTGTGGGGGCATTCACCTGCAGGGATTTAACCCGGGTATGCCTTAGTTGCTAAGTCTGGAGTCCTGTAGGGAGCATTGGAATTGGATTCAAACATCATCGAAGATATTCGATGTAGGGAAAATTTCCTTGACTTGAGAAATAAAAAGGAGTAGGGAAGTCAGTACAAAAGGTTACGGCGATTGTGTCAGGGAATTCAAAGGGGTTAATCGTAATACATCTTTCTGTAGTACACAAGGTCATAAAGGGATAATATTATGTAGCATTTTTAAGAAAACTGAAATCTGCAGTGATTAAAAATGTCAGAAAACAAGATTTATGCTTCTTTGTCACCACGAAAGCTGATCACATCTACTTATCCCCGGCAAAAGATGACCTATAAAAATCTCGTTCGGATATTTTATCTCATCTATCCCACTGCCTAATATCTTTTTATTGAAAGAGAACGTTTACTAGTAATTCGACTTAAATCTATCGTGAATGCTACACTCTTAGTTTTGAAGAGGTTATGAATCTCCGAATATAGAATTCTTCAGCGAAGTGTTTAAGAAATGAATAAGTATACGGAATCCACATGGGACATTTTCCGGAAAGTTTATTTCGCAAAGAATCCCTTTAAATTTTTGTTTTATAAAGGTTTCTATGGTTTTGTAGATAAACTGTTCACACAAGAAATGGAATTTTTACAGCAGTAGTAATATGAGATAGAACTGGTATGATGAATTCCGTAAAACTACGGCCAATTTTTCTTAGAAAATTCGTGAATTGGCCATTGATTCTCGGGCACATAGCGAATTGGCCGACCAAAGCCAAAAATAATCTCGATTATTTCGGTATTTGGTCTAGTGACTTGTCCTATGGTAGAAGTCACCAGTCGTTTCGCGAATTGGCCAGACTTCGGATTTTGTAACTAAAACAAACACACACACACACACATATATATATATATATATATATATATATATATATATATATATATATATATATATATACCGGGTGCATCATAAATTCGTGCAAAGTTCAAAAACTCATATTTAAAGAAGCAATGCTCGGAAAAATTTTCTGTTTGCGCCAATAAGATCAGAAGGGCATTAGATTTTTTTCCATGTAAAAAAAAAAAATTCTAAAAGTAACCGAAAGAGGGCGCTCACATGTCATACTGAGACGTTTTATGCAAATCAGGCAATCTCAAACAGAAAATCAAAAAGATCACAATAACATGAGACTGCGCATTATTTTAAAGTAACAGATGTTCAACATTACTACCAGCACAAGGTAATTGACAAGTGAGGCGTGTCAATAACCCCATTACAGAGGAGTATAGCATCGATGGCAGCGATTGTCTATCGAATGACATTTTTCACTTCCACGAAAGTGGTTGGGGAGCCCCGGTACACATGAGATTTTAAGTATCCCCCCAAATAAAAATTTGCCGGTGTCAAGTCTGGTGACCGTGAGGGCCACTGAACCTTACAACCGCGACTTAAAGAACTCGGTCTTCAGTGAAAGATTTCAACAGGAACGTCTTGATATCACGTGAAATGTGGGGCGGGGCACCATCCTGCATGAAGGTGACAACAGGTAACGCATGCCGACTTAACGTGGTCACGCAAAAGCGCCCTCTTTCGGAAACTTTTTTTTACATGGAAAAACAAATCCAATGTCCCTCTGATCCTATTCGCACAAACAGAAAATTTTTCAGAGCATTATTTCTTGTACTACGAATTTCTCAACTTTGCACGAATTTATGACGCACCCGGTGTATATATATATATATATATATATATATATATATATATATATATATATATATACAGGGTGATTATAATTTAAGTTTAAGTTTCAAAACGCTATAAAAAAGAACCACTGATGAGAATGACGTCAAAATTGAAGGGCATGTTATTGAAGAAGGCGGAAAGCGTATGGCAAAAGAGACGCAAAGTGGTAGCGGTAACAGGACCGGAGGTACCCGTCTGCTCGAAAAATTATGGCTGTAGGATGAATGATGCCTTAAAGCAGCACCACACCGTGACCTTTTCAGGATGAAGTGGTACGGGGGGCGTTGCCAGTGGATTTTCTGTTGCCCATATTCGACAATTCTGGGTATTGACGTACCCTGTCAGATGGAAATGGGCTTCATCTGTCCACAAAATTTTCCACGGCCATTCATTATCTACTTCCATGCGACCAAGAAATTCTAACGCAAACGACTCCCATGCTGGCAGGTCAGACGGAAGCAACTCCTGCACATGGCCAATTTTCTACGGATAGCATTGCAGGATGTTTCGTACAATTTTCAGCACCGTGCTCGTAGGCCTGTCCAGTGTTCGGGCAATTCCTCGTGCACTGCACGGTTGCACACCACCTGCCGACCCCTCCTGTAATGCTGTGGCCACTTCTTCAACTACTGTCGAATGCACTCGTTTTCTCCCTCTACCAGATTGCACATCAAACGAACCTGTCATTTCGAATTTTTGCATCATTTTCTTCAGACTCACGACACTCATTGGACCAACGCCTTCTTTTATACCCTTCAGTGTCCTGAACTTTTGCAGAGCTACTCTTGCACAATCATCGTTCTTGTAATACAGCTTTACCAGCAGAGCGCGGTCCTGCAGTGAGACACCCATGGCGAACGTCTGAGACGCGAAATGAGGAACAGCCGTGTACCTGGCGGTTTTATAGCACTGAAATAAGTCGTGCTAATGACAGGTATTTTAATTTACATCTTCTGTCGCTTACAGCGCCATCTGTTGCTAACTTTTCAAACTAAGTTTTTTCTTCTGCCATACGCTTTCCGCCTTCTTCAATAACATGCCGTTAAAATTTGACGTCATTCTCATCAGTGGTTCTTTTTTTATAGCGTTTTGAAACTTAAACTTTAATTATAATCACCCTGTATATATATATATATATATATATATATATATATATATATATTTACAGGTGGTTATCAAAATAATGGAAACACCAACCAATGTTAGTGGTGTTTATAAATGGGCCTCGTATTCCTTAAAAAACAAGTCTGGGCATCGGTATTTTTTTATATAATGTAGTGTATGTAATACAGAGGCTGTTCACACATTTTTTAGACGATGTATATTGTATTCACAAAACTAAAGTACATAAAATTCTTGTGTTTTAAATGTTCTATTTGACATCCCTTATTCTGAACTATCTTTCGACACCGCAATTTCCAGGATAATAATGCCTTTTGAAGTGTCAGAAGAGGTATTCTATTCCATTCCTCCTGAACAGCTTTCCAGAGTCCTGTAAGGGTTTTGGGACGACGTTTGGATAATGCAGATTTTAAAAGTCCGAAAGCACAAAAATCCATAGGCGATACATCGGGAGATTTAGTAGAGAAATCTGGAAAGGGTATGGCCTTGATACCAGTATTTTGTTCCATTTCTTTTAGGAAATTTACAGTGGATTTTGATGTGTGACTGCTAGCTTTGTCCTGATGGAGTCTCACAGATTGATGGCACTGTGGGTAAAGCGATGGCATTTCATTAAAAAAAATTGGCGATAAAATATGTTTCTGATAGTATTTGGAGTTAATCTTGAAATTTTTTCCACTCTCTTTATTTTTAACTTGCCATTATAATAAAAACCAGCAACAATCATGAATCCCTTAGAAAAACTTTCTTTCGATTCTTTGAACCATGTACTTAAATTTTTTTCTCCCCTTTTATGATAATAAATGGCTCTTTTTTTTGTTGCAATCATTTAAATACACCCTTGATTCATCTATTGTGACAATTGTTGTCCATTTTTCTTTGGATAATTGTTTCTCATATAGAATTCTGCGGCGTGTCCTGCGTTCAGCGATATGATTTGGAAGAAGACGATGCACATTGCGTTTTTTCGCTTTCTTAAGATTTAAATCAACGTTTATCATTTTGTTTACAGTGGAAACCGTGCATTTTAATGATTTTGCAACTGTCCTTTGACTAGAGGGATTTTCTTTTAACATTAAACAACGTACCTTTGCAATAGTCGAAGATGTCCGTTTTTTCCTTGGATACTTGTTTGGAATTTTTGTCCCACTTGAGGCTCCAATTTGACGTTTCTTTCCTTTCTTGTTGACGATATTACCTATCGACACTTTAGATATCACAAAACCATGACTCTCACATCGTGTTTGGATAACGGAGTATGCATATTTCTCTTCGGAAAGAGCATAAATGTAGCCTTCGAACCACTGCTTTGTTAGAAACGCCATTTTGAATAAAAACAAAACTTTCAAGCTGCAGCCGATAATTTTGACTTTTAAAAACATAGTACAATTGCAATTATTTCTTTTGCAGCAAACGATTTTTTATTACCGCTTACCAAAATCGTCTAAAAAATGTGCGAACAGCCTCTGTATTCTACTGTCAGGTAGCAGTAATGAAGCTAAGGTCATCGTTCTTTTAGAGGGAAGAGCGTAAAATATCAAACTTTTCAGACCTTGCAAAAGGGGCAAATTGATGGAGCTCTTTTAAATTGGAGTATCTGTTACTGCAAACCCCAGGCTAATGGGTATTTTTTGAGCTATGATATCAAAAGTTAGAATAGCATACAGAGTGCACAGAAAAACATCTTTGGCAACATCTTTAGCCAAACACAATAGTGGACGAAAGGGAGAGCTGAATGAAAGAGCCGGACGAGGTATTGAAGCGGATTGCGGCATGAAGAAAGAAATCAACTGCAAGCAAAATGACCGGAGAGCTCAATCTGCATCTGCGTGTTCCGGTATCAACCATTAGAGGTAGAAGGGAACTTCAAACAAAGCATTGACGGAAGAGTAGCTATTCCCAAGCCACTTGTAATAGATGCCAATACAAAATATCGCCCACACTTGTGCCACGAGAGCAAATTCTGGTCGAGTAATATGTCCAAAAATGGCATTTGGTCAGACGAATCATTGTTCACATTGTTCCTTGCAATAGGGCGTGCGTATGTCTGGAGGACACCTACACAAGCGTAAGATTCTGGCTGTCTCATCTCAACTGTAAATCATGGAGGTAGATCTATCTGGGTTTGGGATGGAATCTCACGGTTTTCTTCAGGCCCTATTGTAACCCTAAAAGGGAGATTGAATGGGAAGGACTATGTCGAAATTTTAGCTCACTAGTCCATCCTATGGTGCAAACACTGTTTTTGAAGGAAATGGCGTTCTCCAGGATGATAATCCCCCTATACATACAGCTAAATCTATCAAGTATTGGTTAGAAGAGCATGAAAAAGATGTCTAATATCTTATCGTGCCCTGTACAATCCCCCCTGATTATATATCCTCCAACCACTGTGATCTGTATAAGCGGATAGAGCCAGGTATCGATATCCACCACAGCATCTCTACAGGAACTTTCATGATTTCCCCTGAAAAATGGTATAATATATTCTTAACCATTTCATGATTTATATAATCCAATTCCATGGTGAATCAGGTGGAATTACATAACAAATGTGATCCTGCTAAGTATTAGTAAAGGTTTTCATGATGTTTCTTAGTGTTTCCATTATTTCGATAAGCACCTTTATCCACTAAAAAAACTTTTAAAAAGTAAAAAAACTGCAAGCTTCAAAATAAAAGTTATGACTAAAAAGTGGTGTGATATCAAATATCCAAGCTTATTAAGTTCTGGTACTTAATTTCCTAATCACGAATTTTTCACATCTAAGTGAAGTGGTTAAGCATGACTTGTTGATAGAAACCCTTCTTCCCTAAACCAAACTCATCATAACCCGTTTCAGAAAATTTAAGTTTTAAATATTTATACATACCAGGCTTGTCGGCCGTCTTTTCGTTTTTGGAATAAATGAATTTTGTCTGTTGAAACGTCGAAAGTATGTTATTTAGTTGTATAAATTATTCATTTTAGTTATTTATGCAAAATATATGTGTTCTATTATTTGGTTACTTTTAAAATGAATGTAGAAGCAATTTTAAGATGATCATGAATTATTCTATAAATTTGAAATTTATTTTCACATTACATTTGGGCAACGTAACTCCAAAGCATGGTATTCATATTCTTTGTTGTTTAATGCAAAAATTTTTTTCTTTGGGGAATGACAACATGATTCATTATTTTTCCTTCTAGCTAACGGTTTGTTTTGTTTGGCATCATGCATTAACTTCAAATAGAAGACTGATTAAAATGATTAATATCCCATTAAAATGTATTAAGAAATGCAATTGAGTCCCAGTGCTTAATAAAATTGTATATAACACCATTTATTTGTCGTACCTTTTGTCGGAATGATGCTATACACATAATGTCTAAGAGAGCACCGAAGTGCGCAGTTAAAATCTGAAATTGATGTTTTCAATTCACATTAACTATTTTATTTATTTATTTTTTTTTTAAGACGGCCACCAAACCTGGTATGTTTAAATATTTAAAACTTAAATTTTCAGAAACAGGTTATGATGAGTTTGATCAAGGGAAGAAGGGTTTCTATCAACAAGTCATGCTTAACCACTTCACTTAGATGTGAAAAATTCTTGATTAGGAAATTAAGTACCAGAACTTAATAAGCTTGGATATTTGATATCACACCATTTTTTAGTCATAACTTTTATTTTAAAGCTTGGCGGTTTTTACCTTTTAAAAGTTTTTTTAGTGGATATCAGTATTTTTTTGAAATAGGTAAATAACCATTCACAAACTGGGCTTTTTTGTAGGCAAACAATTGCTTGATACCTGGAGTCTCATCATCAGTTACAAATGTGTCACTTTGTGAACTTAATTCGAGAACTTCTTTGTTTTTTCGAATGTCTGTAATAGGCCCAGCTGTTTTTTCGTTTAAATTGTAATTTGGATGGCATTTTTCTATTCTAGTCAATCTTTATAAACACAATGGGAAATATCGTACTAAACACTATTTATACATCACTAGCTGTTTGCCCGGCTTTCCCTGGGAATTTATTTGTCTCATTTTTTTTATTGCACAGGAAAAGGAATGGATTTTACATATAGTATAAAATTTAAGTAATTTAATTTACAGGTATTTAAAAGTAAGTACAGTATACAAATGATAAAGTAAAATTACAAATTCACTCTATTATGAATTTAACTCAAAACTTGATTATAAACAGCATTTTTAATTTCCTATATTCCCCTCAGTGAGTCCGAAATTATGGATTCGACACTATTCTCGGTCATTTTGGAATTTTATATTCACCCTTTCTCCCGCCGCCCACCCTCAATACTGAGGAGGGCTGAACTCTCACTTTAACGGCATCAGAAGTGTCCCTATTCATCTCAGCGACCCCGAAAACTACGCATTCGATACTACCCTCGATCATTTTGAGCATTTTATACTCACCCTTTCCTCCCCCCCCCTCCTCCCCCACCAATGCTGAGGGGGGCTGATTTTGCACTAAAGCGGCGTCGGAAGTATCACTATTAATGTCAGCGACACCGAAAGCTATGGATTCGACACTAATATTAGTCGTTTTCGATTATTTTTATATGTGCCCCCTTCCTCCCAGTGGTGCTAGGGATGTCTTTTCCCCCTCCCCCAGTGTTTCCCGTGGGAGTGAGAACAACATCTGTACTAAATTTCATCTCAATTAGATGGACCGTTCG